>JAQGDG010000061.1:600000-776508 GCA_029844215.1 Przewalskia tangutica
AGTTTCCATTTCTTCTCATTCCGAGATCGTGCCTTAGAGTCAGTTGTGAGTTGGACCCTCCGACGTATCTCGTTTTACGATTATGCCTCGCGCAAGGCAACGAGCCACGAAGGGCAAGGCGGCGAGGAGGCGCTAGTGAGATACGAGAGGAGTTCGAGCGCGAGCCGTCGATGCAGAGACAGTGCTTGACGGCGAAGTTTCGCCGCCCGGCCAGTGAGTTTAAAGCGGCGATGGGCTGCGAGACTCTGATACTGAGCCTCACCCCACATGCGAGCGGGAGATGGGTCACGAGATGGCGATTATTGGCGAGTCGTGGCGGATATGAGTATAAATTTGGATCAGGCGATTCAGTTCGAGCACCATGGTTCACCCGGCGAGATAGTTTGAGGCTACGGACTTTCGAGTTGTAGCCGCGAGTTTTACGTCGAGGCTCGAGGATGATCCGCAGGAGTTCATCCGGCGATTCTGTGGATCACGCGGGTGATCAAGCTTGAGACCGAGTCTGTGACCTTTGGTTCGCATCGGTCGCGTGATACATGATCGATTGGTTTGATTCATGGGAGCTTTCGGGAGAGCATGCACCTCCAGTATGGGATGAGTTTTCGGCTTTCTCACGCGACTTTGCCTCCGCATGAGGAGGGCACGGCCGACAGATTTTATTCTTGAGACGAGAGAGCGCATCGTTAGGGAGTACAATGTCGAGTTCGATTCTTTCGCTCGAGCATGCACTGCGCTAGTTGCGATATGGAGGATAGGGTGCATCGCCACGCCACCGCTAGATGATTATATGGTCGAGTCTTGTGCGGGTGTTTCTCTTGGTAGGGCATGGACATTGCCCGCACGCAGCTCATGCGCTAGATGCGAGGCACGGAGGGTCGAAGGAATGACTGGATCGCCAGAAGAGGCCGTGACTACGTGGTCCTTTGGTGACTTTCGAGCGGACCGCCTCAAAGAAGCTAGTTATATACCCCACCAAGACAGTGGTCCTCCACCGCCTTCTTGAGGCGGTCGTGGCTCGCGGTTCAGATTTTCGCGAGAGCAGGGTGTTAACGGTGAAGCCACCTACCTCGTTGACCGTTGTGGTAGACTCCATTTTGGAGAGTGTCGTGCTAGATTGGGAGTTTGTTTTGCATGCGGCCAGCGAGGCCATTTGCGAACTGTCCGACCAAGGGAAGCGCGGATGTTACGACTTCGACGCCGTGATTTGTGGTTGGTTCATCACCTCTACGCTATGCGCCTGCGTGCCTATGATAGAGTGGGCGGTAGCTTCGTATATCCTTAACCCTCTAGAGTTTTGGTATGCTTGTTATGATGATCTCATTATTGTGTGCTATGTACGGATAGCATTGTGATATGTGTGAGTTAGAATACATGGTTAGTTGGAAGGTTACGTGTGGGGCATGGTAAGTGTGAACCTTAGACTATTTCGCGCGAGACCTTAGAGGTGGTCGCCTTGAGTATAAGATTCGTTTTATGTTTGACCCTTATAAGGGTGAGTAGTATACGAGGATTTATCGTGTGATGAGTCCGTGGGTAGTGTGAGATGGAAGTGGTAGCTTTCATGATGTGAATTAGTAAGATTGTTCCGATCGGGAACAAGAGTTTGGCCGGTTGGGGTCGGGTTGAGGACCATTTATGGTCAACCCGTAACCGGTTTGCGGGTCAGTTCTGGTGGTCCCGCCAGTGGTAGGGTCACGAGGATGCTAGGCCCAAGTTTGTATGACCATCGTATGAGTTTGTGGACGTGTTCGACCGGAATCGTTCGTGAATCCGGAATGGCCTTGGGGATATTACGGCTAGTAAGATGACCAAGTTTGGAGGTAGTGACTCGCAGATTTTCGAGAGCAAGTAATGACTGAAGTATGGTACGCACTGGGAGAGTTCAAGTGTTCGAGAAGGACACGACGAGTAAGGAAAGAAGAGGACGTGATTTCGTGGCCAAACTGTGGCGTTGACAACTTGTTAGAGGAACTTCATCGATATCCGTCTTGAGAAGGAACATTCGGGACGAATGTTTCTAAGGAGGGGAGAATGTTATACCCCGTAGTTGCGGGGTATGTATGTGAGGACGTCACGCACGAGTACTGTAAAATTTTGAAAAGAAAGAAAGATGTGAGTTTTCGACGGAAAAGTTTCGATTATTTGTGAAGAAAAGGTTCGTTAATGGGAATTGGATTCCCAGATTTGGTATTTGGACTTCATAGATTATATTAGAATTTTGAGATTTTATTTTCGGAAATGGTCACGTGGGGGCCACGGGAGAAATTTACGGTTTTGTGGGGCCCGCTTTGTTTTTGAGATTTCCGGTATTGTGGATATTTTTCGAAAGACGTTTTATGAGGGCCGATAGGAGGTGACACGTGTCACCCCGCTTAATGGCTTGGCCGGTTACATTGTGCACAACACCGTTAGAGTCGTTTTTCGGACTAAACGCTTCGTTACTTGCGAAGGGAAAATTCGGCTATGTCATTTTGTATTTTTGCGGATTTTTCCGAGACGGAACCTTTTGGACCAACGGGAGGGTGACACTTGTCACCCGTTGTGATTTGGAGGGCGGTCGAGGTGGGTTGGCATCGCCGATCGCCCTCAAGTGTGCCTTGTTTGGTGCATTGTTTTGTGGAGTGTTTTGTGGAGTAGGGTTTAGGGTGCACTTGGCTTAATCTTGCCCTTACACTTGCTATACACTTGGAAGGATCTTGGCCCTTGGTTGGCCTTTGGTTTTGCTATAAATACCCCCCTAAGTGTGAAGACTTCATCCATTCCAAAAACTTCCAAGTCTTGAAACCCTCTCCTCCCCTTTGTGAGCTCTTGGCGAGAGCCTCCTCTCCCCACCGTGTGGCCTTTGGCCGAGGTTCCCTCCCCTGTGGTGCTAGCCAGTAGGGTACCCCTAGCCTAGTTGTTTTCGTGATAATACCCTTGTTGTGGTATAGAAATACTCCCTAGTATTGTTATAATGCCCAAAATACCTTAGCCTTGTCCCTTGTAGGATTCCAAAGAGACCTCGTTACGGAGAGGCCGGAAAGACTACCTTTTGTCCGTTTTAGTCTCCAACCGAAACCCTAAGGAAATCTTCATTGGTTGAAGTATTTGAGTAGAAGTTGGTTAAAACTTCTAAGGGTTGTTTGGAGTGGTTTGGGCGCACGGTGGAGCTAAACCTTGCTCAGGATCGACATTATAACTTGGATAATTTTGGGCTTGTCGAGGTAATTATCTTGTCCCTCTATTGTAATTGGAAATTACATGTTTGTTAGAATATATAGTTGAAGTATACTATATATGGAACTATACTTAGTATTCGGCAATGTCTTTTGACTTAAGCCTGAAGAATAAAGAATCGAATCAATCAGATACATAGGACTGTATTGCAGTAGACTTGTGTAGTATTGTACACGTCCGGTTAGACGTGTAAACCCCCCCCCCCCTGGTTGGCTTGGTAGCCGGCCTCGATAGAGGAGGAGATTTACGCTGTTGCGGGGGGGGGAGGTGCTGCCGAATTTTCTATTGAAAGATAGAAACTTGTGTTTTGGGGTTAATAGACGTTTGTGACCTTTATAGGTGAAAGTACTGAGAATAGCGTATTCTACTCGAGGAGTGGAAAGGGCTAGCGAGGTTGTAGTACTTGGAGCATTTTGCTTATTGTCGATAAATCGTCGCGAGGTATGTGAACCTCTTCCTATCTTTTCTAGCATGATTGTTGTGAACTATGTAGTACGGTAGACGTACATGTGCTAAGTGATTTGGTTGGTTTAAAACATAGGGTGTTATAATAGCTTTATGGGAAGTTAGTTATAACGACCTTATGTAAGTGAAAATGGTTTCTTGATGTAGAAGTTAAGAGACTTGATCTTATAAGATAAGAGACTTAACTTATTTGTTTTAATGTGAATGTTTGCGTGAAACCTCATTCGTGAGTAATGAGTACTTGGTTTTATTTAATGGGATAATGTTTCTCGATTTGAATCGAATGTGTATCGACAGCACACGCAGCGTTAATAAAGGAAAATGTATTGAATAATGATGTATCGTATTAAAACCAATAGAAACCTCCATCCGCATAAACTAAGATGAGACAAAATGATATTACATTTTCTAGATCATGCTTTGTAATAAGAATGTTGTAAACAAGAATAACCTACTCTCACGTGAGACATATATTACTCAATTGTTCTAAAAGGAATCAAGTGATTAAGTTTATGAACTATGAAACCATTTGAAAATGGAAAGCTTGAGTAATTGAAACTAGGCAAACCGAACTTAGGAAAGAATGTTGCTACTTGATTTTGAAAAGGAATGTGGGTTTGTCATTCTAATACTACGTATCGGGTGACTTTTATAAAGGTAATGGATCTCTTTTAAAAGAACTTAACGTATGTAGTACTTTGGGGTTAAAAACCTGACTTTGGCATAAAATGAAAGTACTTTGAGTTGTGTGAAACTTGCCTATGCTTGTTGTTGTGAAACTTGCCTATGCTTGTTGTTGTGAAACTTGCCTATGCTTGTGATGATAGCCTTTATTGTACAAGCGTTGTGTTTACGTGTTACCGCGTCTCGATAGAGGTCGGTTGGTAGTTGAGAACTTACTTGGGCGTCTTGCGCGACGGAGAAATTCCGCACGTTCTCGCTGATAGTATTATTGTTGTTAATCGCTTTGGACATACCGACACGATCGTGGCGCATCGTATGCTTCCATTTTGGTTAAGGTCTTGTGGTTAATCGCTGGATATCTCGATCGATGCGTAGCGCTGCGGGTATGTTTCCATTTTGATTATCGCCGTGATTTCCTTTTGGACATATCGACACGATCGTAGCGCTGCGGGTATCGTCCATTTGGAAAGTTGTCTTATTGTTTCCCTCGACATACCGACACGATGCGTAGCGCACGGGTATGCTTCCATCTGGATTCTTTGTCTTGTTGTTGAGGTCACATGGACATGTCTACACCGATGCACCGGCATGTGGCCGTGTGACATTGGTATTATTGTTGCATCATGGACATGTCTACACCGATCAAGATTCCGGCACGCGCCATGATCTGAACTGATTGATGTTGTGGACGTGAGACCCATAGTTATATTGGAGTGATGATTTTATGTTGTGAATCGTAGTTTGGTTATCATACATGTCTCCGCTTTATATAGACTAGTATGATTTCATTTACTGATGTTATGCAGTTTCACATACTTGGTACTGTTGTCTTGACCTCCTTGAAGTGCGTTCATGCCGCATGAGTAGAGGTACATCGATCGTAGATCCTCGCCATAGGATCACGATTCAGTAACATTTGAAGCTCCGTTTCTCGGAGGCTTATCTTTTGGTAGTGTTCCTCAGGTTGTAGGTTCTTGTACATTCGTGGTATGGCGAGCCCCGTCCGTCATAGTCATTAAGATATCTTAAGTGCAGTAATCTTGTTGTAGGCGTGGTTGTAAAAGGATTAAACTGCTCGTGTTTTATGTATATCGAAGGCAATCGCTTTGGTTGCTTTGCTTATTTATTATATCTTTTGTTAAATGACTCATGTTTTATGTTCGCTGATTTTCTCGATGTATGTATCACTAGGGTGCAGGTAAGGCACGATCCACGATTTACGGGGTGTGACACCGAGTCTTGTCGGTGTTTCTCTTCACCGCATGGACATTGCCGCATTCGTGCTCACGACTTGGGTGCGGAAGCGCAGATATCGACGGCAGACGCTTTCAGAAGAAGGCCAAGGCACCGGATATTTTGGCGACTTTCGAGGCGGACCGCCTCCAGCCGACTAGTTATGTACCTCCGCCATTGAAGAGTGTTCCTCCTCAGCCTTCTCGGACCTCAGGATATTCGGGAGCGGTCGGGGCTCCTGTGTTTCGATGTTCGTGAGTAGGGTGTTGGCGGTCGATCACGCACTACCCTACCTCGGGTCGATGTGGCACCAGATTTCGGGAAAGGTCGTAGTACCGGGAGCTTGTTATTCTTGCGCGCCAACAGGCCATATGACGAGAGACCGTCGACTGTAGGTACTGTAGTTAGCACATACTACTGTAGAGCAATGCGCGGCCACGAGAGGTCGCGTGGAAGTTCAGCTTTAGCGGCGCCTGAACCGCTTATTTTTAGTATATCCTTAACCCTTAGATACTTGTATGTATTGATGTTAATGATGTGTTAAGTGTTATGTTCGGATAGCTTTGTGCTATAGCGTGATTTAAAAATCTGGTTAGTATGAGATGGAAGTGGTAGCTTCCATGATGTGTTCCGTGTCGGCGAGCGGGAGTTGGCGCCATGGGTCGGGTTGGGGCCGTGTTGCGGGCCAACCCGCGTCCGCTTCGCGGAAGGTCAGCTGGGTGGTCCCGCCAGTGGCGGTCACGCGGTGCTAGGCCCAAGTTTAGATGACCATCGTATGAGTTCATAGATATGTTCGACTGAGAATCCGTTCGTGAAGGCCGAGAATGGCCTTAGAGGAAATCGAGGTAGTAAGATGACCAAGTTCGAGGTAGTAACTCAAGGGTTGGAAACAAACGTTGTGAGTGTGGTACGGATACTGAAAGAGCTCGAGTGTTCGGTAGTGCGACGAGATAGAGGAGAAGTGAACGTGTGTGATCATTTCTTTTGTGAAATGAGGTGCGAAGGAGTATATTTTAGACCTTGGTGGGGACTTTTGTGCTAACCGAGGTGGTTCCTCGTTGGCATGGATTTGGGTTTCTTGCGCATGTTTTTTTGTGGCGGCGTGGCATGTTTGATTCTCGTAAGTATAGTAGTGAAGACTATCTTGGCGCACGCTTGTTTGAGACTTAGAGGAACATTCGACGAATGTTTCTAAGGAGGAGAATGTTATACCCGTATTTCCGTAGTATGTACGTGGGGACGACGTAGAAATTTTCGAACTTCATTAGGCTTGGCGAATTCATTTTGGGCCAAGTGCGATTGAGTCGTTTTTCGACGAAACGTTTCCATGCCTACGCTGGGAAAATTCCGCCTATGTCATTTATATTTTTGCGGATTTTTCCGAGAGACGAAACATTTTGGATTAACGGGAGGTGACACTTGTCACCTCGTTCGACGTTGGAGGCGGTCAAGGTTGGTTGGCCTTGGCCGATTGGCCCCTTGATTTGTGCCTTGCTTTGTGGCTTGTTTTGTGGAGTGTTTTGTGGAGTAGGGTTTAGGGTGCACTTGGCTTAATCTTGTCCTTACACTTGCTATACACTTGGAAGGATCTTGGCCCTTGGTTGGCCTTTGGTTTTGCTATAAATACCCCCCTAAGTGTGAAGACTTCATCCATTCCAAAAACTTCCAAGTCTTGAAAACCCTCCCTCTCCCTCTTGTTTGTGATTCGTCCAAAAGCCCTCCCTCCCCCCTTTGTGGAGCTTTGGCCGAGAGGCCACCCCTCCCCCCTTTGTGGTGCCTTGGCCGTGGGGTACCCCCCCCCCTAGCCTAGTTGTTTTCGTATTATACCCCTTGTTGTGGTATAGAAATACTCTCCTAGTATTGTTATAATGTCCAAATACCTTGGCCCAAATACCTTGTAGTATTCCCAAGGTTACACTTATACAAAAGCCCAGAAAATACGATTATACTTCCTTTAGCCACAAAAACGAAACCCTAAGGAAATCTTCACCCGTTGTTGAAGTTGTAAGTGGAAGTTGGTTAGAGCTTCTAAGGGTTGTTTGGAGCGCTCGGAGTAGGAGCTAAGCGTTGCTCAAGATCGACTTTATACTTGGATAATTTTGGGCTTATCGAGGTAAACACTACTGTCCTTCTATTGTAATTGGAAATTACATGTTAGAATATATAGTTGAAGTATACTATATATGTAATCAACGTAGTATTGTGGCAATGTCTTTTGACTTAAGCCTGAAGAATAAAGAACTGAACTGAACTGTAATTACATAGGACTGTATTGCAGTAGACTTGTGTAGTATTACTGAGTAGAATTGTACACGTCCGGTTAGACGTATAAACCCCCCCCCCCCTGGTTGGCTTGGTAGCCGGCCTCGATAGAGGAGGAGATTTACGCTGTGGCGAGGAGGTCTTGCGAATTTTCTGTAGGAAGATGGGAACTTGTGTTTAAGATTTAATAGACGTTTGTGGCCTTTATAGGTGAAAGTACTAAGAGTAGCGTATTCTACTCGAGGAGTGGAAAGGGCTAGCAAGGTTGTAGTACTTGGAGCTTTTTGCTTATTGTCGATAATCGTCGCGAGGTATGTGAACCTCTTCCTATCTCTTCTAGCATGATATGTGTGAACTATGTAGTACGGTGAGCGTACGTGTTAATTGTATTTGATTGTTGTAAAACATAAAGGGTTATAACGGCTTTATGGGAAGTTGGTTATAGCAGCTTTATGTAGGTAAGAAAATGGGTTGTGGCTTTTAAAAGATAACTGATTTGATTTATAACTGGCTTGGGCGTTATAATACAGAACTTGATGTATTTCAAAAGATTATAAATCGTTTTGAAGGGAGAGTAACACTTGGTTTTAAAGGTTTTAAAAATAGTTATACTAGCTTTATGGGGAGTTAGGTATAATGTCTTAAGAGAGGTAAAGAAAATGGTTTACTGATGTTAGAAGTTAAGAGACTTGATCTTATAAGATAAGAGACTTAACTTATTTGTTTTAAAGTGGATGTTTGTGTGAAACCTCATTCGTGAGTAATGAGTACTTGGTTTTATTTAAAGGGATAATGTTTCTTGATTTCGAAATCGTAACGTATCGACTGCACCACTGCAGCGTTAATAAATGAAAATGTATTGAATAATGATTTATCGTATTAAAACCGGTAGAAACCTCCATCCGCATAGAAACTAAGATGAGACAAAATGATATTACATTTTCTAGATCATGGTCATTGTAATAAGAATGTTGTAAACAAGAATAACCTACTCTCACGTGAGACATATATTACTCAATTATTCTAAAAGGAATCAAGTGATTAAGTTTGGGAACTATGAAACCATTTGAAAATGAGAAGCTTGAGTAATTCAAACTAGGCAAACCGAACTTAGGAAAGAATGTTGTTACTTGATTTTGAAAAGGAATGTGGGTTGGTCATTCTAATACTACGTATCGGGTGACTTTTATAAAGGTAATGGATCTCTTTTAAAAGAACTTAACGATGTAGTACTTTGGGGTTAAAAACCGGACTTTGGCATAAAATGAAAGTACTTTGAGTTGTGTGAAACTTGCCTATGCTTGTTGTTGTGAAACTCGCCTATGCTTGTTGTTGTGAAACTTGCCTATGCTTGTGATGATAGCCTTTGTTGTGCAAACGTGGTATTTCGTATTCTGGCGCTCTCGATAGAGGCGGTTGACTTGTTGAGAACTTACTGGACGTCTTTGGCGGTGATGGAGAATTCCACGTATGTTTCCATTTTGATTATCGCCTTGTTGTTGATGTCACATGGACGTGTCTACCGTCGCAAAGATTCCGCACGTGGCCACGCGTCGGGTTGATTACGATATATGGTTACTCTTGTAACATGGACGTGTCTACCGACGCAAGATTCCGGCACGTGGCCGTGCGGCGGGGTTGACCACCCAGATATCGTTATCGAGGTTACATGGGCATGTCTACACCGGGCGATTCGGCATGTGGCCACGCGGCCTTGTTATTATTGTTGCATCATGGACATGTCTACCGATGCGAAGATTCCGGCACGCGCCATGATGCGAACATGATGGATGCGTGGGCGTGAGACCCATAGTTATATTTAGTGGTGACTTTGAGGCGTGAGTCCCCGACTTGATCCAGTTTTATGTTGCGTCGCACTTTGGTTATCATACATGTCTCCGCTTTATATAGATCGTTATGATTTAAGCAGATATTCTGATTTCACATACTTGGTACCGTTATCGACCTCCTTGGGTGCGTTAACGCCGCAGTAGGTACATCGGCCGTGGATCCCGCCTTAGGATCTCATTTCAGTGTCGGAAAGCTCCGTTCCTTGGAGGCTTATCTTTGGTATGTTTCCTCGAGTTGTAGGTTCTGAACATTCGTGGTATGGCGGGCCTGTCCGCCATAGTTGTTATTATATCTTAGAGTGCAGAAATCAAGTTGTGGCGTGGTTGTAAAAGGATTAAACTGTTGTGTTTTATGTATACACTCAAGGCAACTTTTTGGTTGCTTTGTTTATTTATTATATCTCTTGTTTAATGACTCATGTTTTATGTTCCGCTGATTTTCTCGATGTATGTATCACTAGGGTGCCGGTAAGGCACCATCCACGGCCCGATTTTGGGTGTGAAGACCTACTCGGCGAGGTGCGCATTTCTTGGGGATCGGGTTATTATCGTAGGTTTGTGGAGCGCTTTGCCGATTTCAAGACCGCTGACTAGGGTCGACTCGTAAAGCGGCCAAGTTCCGATGGGCAGGCTTGAGAGAAGGGTTTCGATTCTTTGAAGGAAAGGTTGACTACAACTCCGTTCTTACTCTTCCCGGGTTAGGCACACGTGATCTATTGTGATGCCTCTGTATCGGGCTAGGGTGTGTTTTGATGCAGACGCGGCAAGGTTATAGCCTATGCTTCCGGCGATTCTGAAGCATAGAGGAATTACCCTACCCATGACTTAGAGTTGGCGCGATTATTCATGCCTCAAGATTTGGAGACATTATTTGTATGGGGTTCATGTGGATATTTATACATACCACAAGAGCCTCAGACATCTTTAGGCGTATGAGCTGAACTTGCGGCAGACGGTGGTTAGAGTCTTTGAAAGATTATGATGTTGATATTCTATACCATCCGGAAGGCCAACGTAGTTCGATGCCTCGAGTCATAGATCGACGGGAGCCCATGGTACAACCAGAGAGATAGGACATGGTCCACCAGATCCACCAGTTAGCAAGCCTTGGGGTTGGATTGATCGATACCGACGATAGTGGGGTACGGGTTCGTGAGGTTGCCGAGTCTTCCATCGTTGATGAGGTGAAGAGGCGACAGTTTGAGGACCCAGTGTTAGTACGGTATCGAGATGCAGCTCTTCGGGAGGAGAAGAGTCTATTCGGGGTAGCACCTGATGGGGTGCTGAGATTTGAGGGCCGGTTGTGTGTTCCCGATGCGGTCGTGACTTCGCCGCAGATTCTGGGAGGCACACGGTGCTCGTTATTCTATTCATCCGGGTCACCAAGATGTACCATGACCTCGGATGTTTGTATTGGTGGGATGGCCCGAAGAGGACGTGGCGGGGTTTGTTGCCTGATGTCTAATTGCCCGGTAGTCAGTCGAGCACGAGGCCCAATGGATTATTGCGGCTATCGAGATTCCAACTTGGAAGTGGGAGGTGATCAACATGGACTTTGTTCTAGGTTACCTCGCACTCGCAGGAAGCACGACTCCATTTGGGTTATTGTTGATAGGTGACGAAATCAACCCATTTCCTTCCGATCGGGATGACGTTTTGGTGAGGACTATGCGAGTTGTACATCGAGAGATTGTGAGGCCGCGGTGTCGGTGTCGATTATATCGATAGGAGCCCGGTTCTGGCTAACTTCCAGGTCTTTCGTGAAGGGTTTAGGGACAAGTGAGTCTCGGATGACATTTCATCCTCGGTGTGACGCGGCGAGCGTCTTATCGAACGCGAGGATATGCCGCGAGCTGCGTGATTGATTTCGTGGTAGCCGAGGATCATTTTCCTCTTGTAGTTTGCTTATAACAACGCCTACCATTCCAAAGATACTGAGATGGCGCCATACGAGACTTTATATGGCGAATGCAAGTCGCCGATCGGCTGGTTCGATGTGGCGAGTGCGATTAGTTGGCCAACTTGGTTCGAAGCGGTCGTGGATAAGGTGAAGCTTATCCAGAGAGAAGACCGTGCGGCTCGAGTCGCGTAAATCATACGCGGATAATCGGCGTCGGCATTTGGAGTTTCGTGAGCGATTGGGTCTTATTGAAGGTGCCACCCATGAAGGGTGTGATGAGATTCGGTAGAAGAAACTCACCAAGGTACATCGGGCCTACCAGATCGTCCGTCGAGTAGGCAAGGTTGCCTATGAGTTGGATCTGCCATCAGAGTTAGAGGCGGTACATCCGGTCTTCCATGTTTCTATGTTGCGGAAGTGTATCGGTGATCCAGCGAGAGTTTTCCCTACTAGTGAGGTCCAGGTGGCAGAGGGGTTATCGTATGAGGAGAGTCCCATAGCGATACTCGATCGCCAGGTCAGGCGACTGCGGACCAAGGATGTGGCTTCCGTCAAAGTCTTGTGGAGGAATGATAACCGAGAGGAGATGACTTGGGAAGCGGAGGAGGACATGTTGAGGAAGTATCCTCACTTATTCCCTAGACCTTCAGGTAATTCGTTTTCCCTTACTTGTCAAGTTTTAATTGAAGCATTTGTTTTGTGTAAATTCTATTATGTGGCCATATGTGGCAGTATTGGTATGTCGGGGTTGTGTAAGGAAACTATGTCGCTAATTATAAGTTTGACTCCGAAAGAACATTCGGGGACGAATGTTTCTAAGGGGGGAAGAATGTTACACCCCGTATTTACAGGACATATTTTAAGGAACGTACGTAAGAACTCACAAGTGTTAAGATTTGAAACTTGTAAAATTTATCGGAATTATGAAATTGTCGGAAAACGTATTATTACGACGAATGGGAGGGCGACACATGTCACCCCCCCTTAATTATGCCTTGGACGATTTGTGCAAGGGCAAGAGGGTCATTGGACCTTTGTTAGCAAGACAAGTCTTGCAACTTGTAAGCTTGATAATCTTGACTAAGTCAAAGGACCCACAAAGGCTTGATATTTGCTAAGACTACATCCAAGCCTCAAATTTGTTTATATCTTCACCCTCCATAGCACTATATAATACTAGTAGTGCTAGACAAGCTTAAACACTTAGCCAAATTTTCACAAAAAATTGAAAGAACAAGAGCATTGCTCTCGGGTTCAAGTCCAAAGAAAAAGAAATTTTTTTGTTCCTTGTTCATTAAGCCCCACACTTTAAACCAAGGTTCTTGAGTATATTGTAAGCATGTATCAATAGAAACATCTCGGAAAAAGATAGTTTTCGGGTTAGTTGCAAAGCGAAAACCTAGTTGCTTTCTAGGTTTTGTTTGGAAGTTTGAAGGAAGTTTGTTGGTGTTGTTCTAAGGGTCTCAAATAGCGGATTGAAGCGTCTTGAAGAGGCTCTAAGTTGCTAAGGAGCGACTTCGGTTTTGGAGTTGGATTAAGATTCGTTAAGGAATAATCTTGTCCCTTGTAAGTATTACAAGAATATTTATTGTTGTTGTTAGCTTTACTTGTTGCTAGCATGAAGTTGATAGGTTGAAGTTTAAGTATTATGGATTGCTTGTAGCTTAAATCCGAAATATTATACAAGCCACTTGAAGTTAGGTTACTAATTGGTCGTTTATTAGAAATCGTCGCATGTTACTTACTTGAAGATTATAGTAGTTATAATCAATTGCGACTTGGTACCATGTTATGCTAACAACTTGGATTGAAATGGAAATCGGATAAGAATTGATGTTGTAGTAATTCAAGTTAGCCGAATTGGCCTAGTAAGTTGTATCAATTTGATATCTATTGTGGGGCGGAATTTTACACGTCTAGTAGGCGTGTAATCCCCTATTGTTGATTGCATTGATTGGGCCTTAAATGTGGCATGTTTGGTTATTGTATTCGGCCTTGAAAAAGGTGGCAAAGTGAGTAGAAACAAAGGAGGTGCTGTCCGATTTTCCGTAGAATTTAGCGACTTGACACTTATAATATTATACGTTTGAAGTAAGTCTTTAATAGACGTATTGTGAATATTATAGGTTGACATACTACGGGCGGGACTTTTTACTTGGCAAGTGGTTTGACCCGACAAGGTATGTAGAACTTTTCCTATCTTTTGAGCATGACTAGTTGTACGTATATAGTACGGTAGACGTACAAGACCTTGATATCCTTTACTAGTTTTATGAATAGCCAAGTTGGGTGAGTTAGGAGATTAACTCACTTCTTTGAAAGTATTAAGGATGTCTAATGTTTTATTAAAGTTAAGGGACTTGAAGAGTTTTAAAGTATGTGATACTTGTTCGCTTTAAACGTATAAGTCCCTTGGATAGGAAATTGTTTATGGCTAAGGTATAAAGCGAATGTAACGACTTTATGGGGAGTTGGTTATATTTGCTTTATGGAAAGATAAATGACTTAATTTTAATGAAAAGGCAATTTGATTTTTAAGGCATCAATTGCCTAAGGTTTTATAATAAAAGGAGTCACTTGATTTAGAAACCTAACTTTATTTCTAAAGGTATTGTGACTTGTCTTGAAAAGTAATCTTGACTTGATACTACGTTTTATAGTATCTTGGAAGTTTTATATGAAAATGAGTCATTTTCAAAAGGTTAGAAGTACGTAGTACTTTGGGTTAAACTCCCGGATTTATTATAACATATTAGTGCCTTAAGTGAACTAAAATGAGAGTGTAGATGAATAAGACTAATAAGAAGTTAGGTGATTCCTAACTTGCTTATTTATTGTATGACGGCCGGTTTGAGATAGGGTAAGAGTATAAGTGAGGGGCAGACCCCCAAGACGCTATACCACCTTCTCCAGGATAAGAGTATAAGTGAGGGGTAAGCCCCCAAGACATTATACCACCCGCTTTATTACCTTCTTCAGGGTAAGAGTATAAATGAGGGGAAAACCCCCAAGACGTTATACCACCTGCTTCAGGGTAAGAGTATAAATGAGGGGTAGAAACCCCCAAGACGTTATACCACCTGTTTCTATGGGTTCGCTACCCATGATATGATCGGGAGTCTCCTATTGTGATGTTGTACGTATTCTCTTGATTTACTCTCATTGTTAGTAAGGCACTGTGTACTGTAATTTTGTTATCATACATGTCTCCGGCTTTGTTTTAAACTTATGTTGTAATTACAGTACTTTCCAGTTTTACATACTTAGTACATATTGTGTACTGACCCCCTTCCTCGGGGGCTGCGTTCATGCCGCAGGAAATGGTAAGCAGGTGGTGGATCCTCATACTTAGGATCACTTATCAGATCAGAAGCTCCATTTCTCCGGAGGCTTATCTCTTTTGGTATAGTCTTTCCCTGATGTTGTAGATTTATGTACATTCAGGGGTATGGCGAACCTGTCCACCACGCTTGTTATTCTAGAGTGCAGGTCCGTAACATATGTGGTTGGGCTGTAAGAACTGAGTTGTACAGTTGTACTTTTGATTTTGTTTATATTATGGAAGGCGGCCTTATCGGCTAGCCTGTGATGTTTTTTTTTTGTTTACACATATGTTTATGTTGTGTATGTTCCGCTGCTATTCTCTGATGTATACGAGCAGGGTGCCTGTGTAGGGCACCGATGCCCGAGTCGGTCGTGACAGTATGTGATTCTTCCTATCCCTTTGAGCATGATATTTGTGAAATATATATAGTACGGTAGACGTACGTGTGTTAAACTAAATTTTGCTTTACTTTGATGTCTTTAGACTTGAGTTCTAATTAATAAGAATCTTGAATATTTCAAAAAGAGTTATGAATCATTTTGGAAGAAAAGTAACACTTGGTTTTCATAAAAAGTTTAAGTGTTATACTAGCTTTATGGAAAGTTAGCTATAACGACTTAAGAAAGATAAGAAACGGCTTAATTATTTGTTTATCAAATGCTTGAAATGATGTTTGAAGGTATGGTAAGTTGGTTTGATAAACATGTTATGATGCTACGTGTGTTAGTATCTTGTGACGCTTGTGTAAGGAGGTTATTCTTGTTGTGCTTATGTTGTTTAACGATAAGCTGTTGTGTTAGTATTATATCACCCACCCTTCTGACTTGTTACGATGCCGTGGGTTAGCCGCCCCCGATGCGAGGAATACCTCATGCGGGTCCATGGGACCTATGCGGAGCTGCGGGAGTTCCAGGATGATCACTCCGGGTGTGTTACGCCGATGCGAGGAATACCTCATGCGGTCTATGTGGCCATGCGGTGCGAGTCCGTGGCGATCCGTGGGTTAGCTACCCGTCACGAGGAATACCTCATCGGCGGGCCTAGGGGCCTATCGGGTGCGGAGTTCCGAGATTAGGCTCGCATAATGATACTATGGGAGATTGGCCTTGCTTCGATCATTAGCGGCCTAGAAAAGACCGATTACAATTTATCTATTTTTGCTCTTGTTTATGATGCGTACTATGTGCTAACTTGGTTGTTTTGTACATATTTGTGAATTGGTTTTAAAATATTATAATTATATATATCAGTACTTTACAGTTTCATATACTTGGTACTGTTATCGACCTCCTTTGGCTGCGTTAAATCTGCCGCAGTAAGGGAAATCAGTGGTGGGTCCTCATTCTTAGGATCTTTACTCAGTGTCGTGAGCTCCATTTCTCGGAGGCTCGACTTTTAGTGCAGTTCTCCTGGTGATGTAGATGTTTTGTACTCAGAGGTATGACGGGCCTGTCCGTCATAGTGTTTACACCTTCAGAGTGCAGAGTCTGTTGTAAAGTTGGGATGTAACTGTTCACTTTTGGTAATTATATACATGCCGAAAGGCAACTTTTCTTTGGATAGACTGTTCTTATTTTACACTGTTTCATGTTTGCAAGTTTATATTCCGCTGGTTACTCTGATGTATGTCTACTTGGGTGCCCGGGTAAGGCACCAGTCACGGGCCCGGGAACGGGTCGTGACAAACATTCTAAGGCTCACAATTTCCATGTCCCCAAACTTACCCTCTCCTTCTAACCAGGTGTCTTAAACACAAATTACACAATATTATCCGAACATAACACTTAACATATAATCATCTTATCAACACATACCAGTCTCTAGAGGGTTAAATATATACCTGTAACCACTGCTTCACTTTTCCTTTGTCGCTCTAATCATAATCCTGCCCTGCTGGGCGCATAGCTATAGAAGGTGATAAACCAGCCACCGATCCCAAAGGATGAGTCTTAACATCTGCGCTACCTCTGGTCGGACAATTCCTCACAAAATGGCCCTGCTGGCCGCAGGTAAAACAAGATCTCTGAATACCATGACACTCCCCCGCATGGGGGCTACCACATCGGCCACACAGAGGTAGGGGTGGCTTCATCTGGCCAACACCCCTACTCCCCGAGAACCCATGGAGCCACGACCGCTCTTGAATACCCGGACGTCCTGAAGGCGCGGAGGACCACTCTGGGCGGCGGAGCGCGCATCACCTTGGCGGTCCGCCTCGAAAGTTACCAAAGCACCACTGTTGTCTTGCCCTCTTATGCCGATCTCGGCCATTTCGCCGACCTCTACGCTTCTCGGTCCGCAGCAGCTCGTATCCGGCAATGTCCGTACGGCCGAAGAGCTACTCCGTACAACCCTTCTAGATAATCATCTAGTCCCGCGACATATCGGTGCACTCTATCCTTCATATCGCCACTAGAGTGGGGCATACCGAGCTAATGAGTCGAACTACATGTTGTACTCGAACCGTCCGCCATTCTGCCTCAACATCAAAACCTATCCACCCGGATCTCCTCATCCGTGGAGGCGAAGTGGTTAGAAATGCCTCCGAGAACTTCGTCCCACGGTGAGCGCATGCTCCCAGGGGCTTCCATGAATCATACTGATTGTTGCAATATCACGCAGAGAATGAGAACCCAATACCACTGACTCTGTCTCTGAGACCTTGATCACCTGCATGATCCGCTGCAACTGTCGAATCAACTCCTGAGGATCTTCCCCATTCCGATCCATAGAACTCGGTGGATCGCAACTCGAAGTCCGAAGCCTCAACTATCGGCTCGTGCGCGGTCAGATTATCTACTCCGTCTGTCCTCATTCCTTGCCACGATTCTAGCTAGTAACTGGGCCATCTCTTTGTAACCCATATCCTCTGCTCACTGTTATACCAGTATTTTACATATTTGCGTGAGGGCGTCGTAGAAAAATTGAGCCTTAAGTTAGGCAAGTTTCGAAATTTGTACACAACACCCGATTAGAGTCGTTTTTCGACGAAACGTTTACACAACTTTTTTTGGGAAAATTACGGCTATGTCATTTATATTTTTTGCGGATTTTTCCCAGAGACGAAACATTTTTGACCAACGGGAGGGTGACATGTGTCACCCTCACATTGGAAGCAAAGGGACGGCGAAATGGCCATTCTTGCACGTTTTGTTGCCCAATTTTGGTCAAGGGTTAGGTAGGATATTTTTGTGTAGTTGATGAGCAAGTGGGACCCACAAACACATGGCTTGATCTTGACCTTACACTTGCTATACACTTGGAAGAATCTTGGCCATTGGTTGGCCATTTCTTCACCTATAAATACCCCTCCATGTTGATGAACTTCTTCATCCAAAATTGTTCTAAGTGTTAAAAATCTCTCCTCCCCTCAACCTTGAAATCGCCCAACACCCCTCCCCTTGGTTAAGGCCTTTGGCGAGAGCCTCCCTCCCCAATGGTGTCTAGCCAGTGGTACCCACTAGCCTAGTTGTTTCGTATAATACCCCTTGTTGTGGTATAGAAATACTCTCCTAGTATTGTTGTAATGTCAAATACCTTGTAGTATTCCCAAGGTTACACTTATACAAAAGCCGGAAAATACGATTACACTTCCTTTAGCCACAAAAACGAAACCTAAGGAAATCTTCACCGTTGTTGAAGTTGTAAGTAGAAGTTGGTTAGAACTTCTAAGGGTTGTTTGGCGCTCGGAGTAGGAGCTAAGCGTTGCTCGGGATCGACTTTATACTTGGATAATTTTGGGCTTATCGAGGTAAACACTCGTCCTTCTATTGTAATTGGAAATTACATAAGTGTTGAATATATAGTTGTTGTATACTATATATAGAATGAACTTAGTATTGTGGCAATGTCTTTTGACTTAAGCTGAAGAATAAAGAATTGAACAAGAATCACATAGAAGGATAATAAAGAGAAGAAGCGAATCAGAATTACCTAGTGGTATTACGGTAGACTTATGTAGCATTACTTGTGTAGTAGAATTATGCGCGTCAGGTTAGGCGTGTTAACCCCTGGTTGGCTTGGTAGCCACCTCGATAAAGGAGGAGATTTACGCTGTTTGTTGCGGGGAGGTCTTCAATTTTACGTAGAAAGATAGAAACTTGTGTTTTGGGGTTAATAGACGTTTGTGACCTTTATAGGTGAAAGTACTAAGAGTAGCGTATTCTACTCGAGGAGTGGAAAGGGCTAGCAAGGTTGTAGTACTTGGAGATTTTTGCTTATTGTCGATAATCGTCGCGAGGTATGTGAACCTCTTCCTATCTCTTCTAGCATGATATGTGTGAACTATGTAGTACGGTAGACGTACATGTGTTAACTGTGTTTGATTGTTCTTAAAACATAAAGTGTTATAACGGCTTTATGTGAAGTTGGTTATAACAGCTTTATGTAGGTAAGAAAATACTTTGTGGTTTTAAAAGGTAACTGATGTGAATTATAACTGGCTAGTTATAATAAAGAACTTGATGTATTTCAAAAGATTTATAAATCGTTTTGGAAGGGAGAGTAACACTTGGTTTTAAAAGGTTTTAAAAAGAGTTATACTAGCTTTATGGGGAGTTAGGTGTAATGTCTTAAGAGAGGTAAAGAAAATGGTTTACTGATGTTAGAAGTTAAGAGACTTGATCTTATAAGATAAGAGACTTAACTTATTTGTTTTAATGTGAATGTTTGTGTGAAACCTCATTCGTGAGTAATGAGTACTTGGTTTTATTTAAAGGGATAATGTTTCTTGATTTGGAAATCGAATGTGTATCGACAGGACCACTGCTGCGTTAATAAAGGAAAATGTATTGAATAATGATGAATTGTATTAAAACCAGTAGAAACCTCCATCTGCATAGAAACTAAGATGAGACAAAATGATATACATTTTCTAGATCATGTTTCTTTGTAATAAGAATGTTGTAAACAAGAATAACCTACTCTCACGTGAGACATATATTACTCAATTGTTCTAAAAAGGAATCAAGTGATTAAGTTTGGAAACTATGAAACCATTTGAAAATGAGAAGCTTGAGTAATTGAAACTAGGCAAACTGGAACTTAGGAAAAGAATGTTGTTACTTGATTTTGAAAAGGGAATGTGGGTTGGTCATTCTAATACTACGGGTATCGGGTGACTTTTATAAAAGTAATGGATCTCTTTTAAAAGAACTTAACGTATGTAGTACTTTGGGGTTAAAAACCCGGACTTTGGCATAAAATGAAGGTACTTTGAGTTGTTGTGAAACTTGCCTTTGCTTGTTTGTCACGACCCGAACCGGGGCCTGTGACTGGTGCCTTACCCCGGGCACCCTCGTGATACAACATCAGAGAGAATCAGCGGAAATAAAAACATAAACATGAAACAAGAGACATGATAAATAAACAGGCCAACAAAGCATTTGCCTTACGTATATATACATAAAACCGACAGTTATCCTTTTACAAACTACGCCTTGCAGTACTACAGACCTCAGAAGTGACAACAACTATGACGGGACGGGCCCCGCCATACCACGAATGTACAAGAACCTCTGCACTCGGGGTAACATGCAGCAGATAAGCCTCGGAGAAGCGGGGCTTCCGTCTGTTGACGTGATCCTATGGCGAGGATCCTGGCCGATGTACCTACACTGCGGCGTGAACGCAGCCAAGGAGGTCGATCTGACAGTACCAAGTATGTGGCGAAAAATCAGAAATGAAATCATAACAGTCTATATAAAATAGGAGACATGTATGATAACCAAACTACAGTTCATAACATAAAAGCAGTCATGTCAAGTCAGGGACTCACGCCCTCAAAGTCATCCCTCATGCCCGTGGAACTCCTTCCTCATTGCCGGCAGTCTAGGTACAAACCATGTGATACGTATAACATGTCTCGGCCCATCTCATGGACCCAGTATAGAAACGTGTGGAATACATTCCCGGTTCATCTCATAAACTCGGTAGTCGGATGGAATACATTCCCGGTCCATCCCATGGACGCGGTAGTCGAGTGAAATACATTCCCGGTTCATCGATGAATCACGGTAGTCGAGTGAAATACATTCCGGTTCATCCATGAACGCGGTAGTCGAGTGAAATACATTCGGTTCATCCCATGAACGCGGTAGTCGAGTGAAATACATTCGGTTCATCCAATGAGCCGTAGTCAGTAAAATACAGTACTTGCACAACAAGGCTATCACACGCAAACATAGGCAAGTTACACACAACTTAAGGTACTATCATTTTATGCCAAAATCCCGGTTCTGACCCTAAAGTATTACATACATTAACTCTTTTAAAAAGATACGTTTCTTTCACAAAAGTCACACAATGTTCGTAGTATAAAATAGAGTGACTATCTTTTAAGTAAACCAAAACACTTCCCTTGTAAAATCAAGTAACACATTATTTTCCAAACGTTCAAGTTTGCCTAATTTCAAATGCTCGCGTTTCTCATTTTGAAAGGTTTAAGTAGTTCATAGTTTTAATCACTTAAGAATATAATTCTCCTTTAAAACAAATTTGAGAAACATATGCCTTATGTGTGAGTAGGTTGTTCTTGTCTATTACAATCTTATAAAGCGGCCATGATCTAGAAAATGTAATATCATTTTGTCTCATCTTAGCTTCTATGCGGATGGAGGTTTCTCTTGGTTTTAATAACAATTAGTCAATACATTTCCTTTAATGCTTATTGCAATGGTTTGTTCGATACTTAATCTCATTTCAAATCGGAAACATTATTCTTTTAAAACCAACTACTCATTACTCGCGAATGAGGTTTTGACAACATTTTAACAAAATTCATAACAAGTCAAACTAAGTCAAGTCTCTTATCTTTCAAGATCAAGTCTCTTAACTTTCAAAATCAAGTCGTGTATAAGTCAAGTCTCTTATCTTTCAAGATCAAGTCTCTTAACTTTCAAAATCAAGTCGTGTATAAGTCAAGTCTCTTATCTTTCAAGATCAAGTCTCTTAACTTTCAAAATCAATAAACCATTCTTTTACCTACATAAAGTCGTTATAACTAACTTCCCATAAAGCTATTATAACACCCTATGTTTTAAACCAACCAAATCACTTAGCACGTGTACGTCTACCGTACTACATAGTTCACAACAATCATGCTAGAAAATATAGGAAGAGGTTCACATACCTCGCGACGATTATCGACAAATAGCAAAAGCGCTCAGTACTTCAACCCGTCGGCTACTCCTTAAGCCAAGTAGATCACGCCACACGTAGTACTCCACTCCTAAAATGGTCATAGTACTCCTATCAAACCTTTCTTATCATTGAAGACTTATACCAATAAAAAGCCCTCAAAATCTACGGAAATTTCTGAGACTTCCCCGTTTTACTCACTTTTCCATCTTTTACCAAGGCAGAATAACGTAATATATATACCATATATATATATAAGGCGTAATAATTAAACAACATAAAGAAGGGGATTACGCCCAAACGGTAGCGGTTTACTATCACGCCTCCATAACAACAATAAGTAAAAGAAGGGGATTACGCGCCCCGTAACGCGGTTTACTATCACGCCTTCATAACAATACAATAATTAAAAAGGATCACACGCCCAAAGCGGCGCGATTGAAAAATCTTCCACAGAAATGTAAATCTGATCCAATGTAAATACGGTCCAAAGTAAATACGGTCCAAAGTAAATACGGTCCAAAGTAAATACAAATCCTTAAGTTGGGGTCCTTGGCGACTTTGTCCATTTACTTATCCAATTTACTCATTAGTCATCCAACTTATATTTCCATTCTTAATATAAGTTATAGTTACTTTGTTATTAGCTTCTTAGCAAGTAAGATACGTTTTACCATTTTAATGGCAAGCGGCCAATCCTTTCTTTTAACAAGTTAACAAGATCCAACTCTTCCAAACTTACTCCATATATTATATAATCCATAATATACTTATAATATATGTATAACAACCAATTCACAAAGAGGTTTAAGTTCCACTACCTCAAATAGCCCAAAATATCCAAGTTCTTAAAGTCGCTCCAAGCAAGTCTTAGCTCCAAATCTTTACGTTCCAATCCGCTACAAGCAACCCATGAAGCTCCTAACCAACTTCTCTTCAAGATTCAACTCCAAAAAGTGAAGAACACTTGGGGTTTCAAGATGACAACTTTCGCCAAGGCATCCTTCAAGGCTAGGGTGTGAAATCTTTTCCAACTCTTGGTACACAATCTTCCTAACACCTTAGGGAAGAACACTCAAGAAATGGGGCAAAACCAGAGCTCTAGGTCGAGGAGAAGGAGGGTTTTCAAGTCTTCAAATGTCTAAGTGTGGAAGATTTCATCAACTAAGTGCATATATAGGACAACCAAGGGATAGGATGAAGGAAAGTGTGTGGTTGAGATTGGGGACAAGTGTGGGTGGGACCCACGCCAACTTGTCCACAAAATATCTAGCAAGACTTGGCACTTGCTTGCCACATCTAGCTAATTTCGGCCAAGGGCCACCTAGGGGGTGACACGTGTCGCCTCTGCTAAATCCAAAATATTTCATCTCAGAAAATATCCATAATGGCCAAAATCTCAAAAACTAAGCGGGCCCCTTAAGCCAGTAAATTTCACCGTGGGCCCACGTGACCATTTCCGAAATAAAATTCCATAATTCTCAAATATTCTAAGAAGTCCGAATACCAAATCGGAATCCAATTCCCATTAACGAACCTTTTTCTTCACAAAAAGGAAACTTTTAGTGAAAAATCACATCTTTCTTTCTTTCCAAAATTTACGCCGTAATCTCACGTGCATCCTCACCTATATACCACGGAACTACGGGTATAACATTGTTATTCGTGAAACTTGCCTTTGCTTGTTATTGTGAAACTTGCCTTTCTTGTTGTTGTGAAACTTGCCTTTGCTTGTTGTTGTGAAACTTGCCTATCTTTGTGATGATAGCCTTTGTTGTGCAAGTGTGGTATTTACGTTACTGGCGTCTCGATAGAGGCGGTTGACTTGTTGAGAACTTACTTGGGCGTCTTTGGCGGTGATGGAGAATTCCACGGGTATGTTTCCATTTTGATTCTTTGTCTTGTTGTTGATGTCACGTGGGCGTATCTGCCGTCACGATGTCGGGGCATCGCGGCCGTGCGGCGGGTTGATTACCGATATATGGTTGTGCGCAACATGGGCGATGTCTGCCGTCACGATTCCGGGGCGTGGCCCGTGCGGCGGGGTTGACCACCGATATATTGTTATTGAGTTACATGGGCGTATACCTGCCGTCACGATTCCGGGGCATGTGGCCATGCGGCCTTATGTGTGTTGCATCATGGACATGTCTACCGTCACGATATTCGAGGGCATGCGGCCATGATGCGAACATGATGTATGTTGTGGGCGTGAGACACATAGTTATATTTGAGTGGTGACTTTGAGGGCGTGAGTCCCTGACTTGACTGCTTTTATGTTGCGTACTGTCTTTTGGTTATCATACATGTCTCACCTTTTTAAGCTATTTTGATTTCATTCTGATGTTGTGATTTCACATACTTGGTACTGTTATCTTGACCTCCTTGGGGCTGCGTTCATCTGCGGTAGAATACGTCGATCGTGGATCCACTCTTAGGATCTCATTTGCGTGTTGGAAAGCTCCGTTCCTTCGGAGGATTATCTTTGGTATGTTTCCCTGAGTTGTAGGTTCTTTTACATTCAGGGGTATGGCGGGGCACTGTCCCGTCATAGTTGTTGTAAATCTTAAGTGCAGCCTTTGTTGTGGCGGGGTTTGTAAAAAGGATAAGCTGTTCGGGTTTTTATGTATATCTTGAAGGCATTTATTTTGGTTGGCCTATTTATTTATTATATCTCTTGTTTCATGACTCGTGTTTTATTTTCCATTGGTTTTCTCGATGTTGTATCACTAGGGTGCCGGGTAAGGCACGATCCGGGCAGAGTCGGGCGTGACAAAGTGGTATCGAGCGATTAGTCCTCGGAAAGTGTCTACTGACCGTGTCTAGTAAGTCTTGATTATCGGTGTGTTGTGCACCACATCTATAATCGTGAGGCTATAGGACATTTAGGATTGGTTTCCATTCTTCTCATTACGAGATCGTGCCTTAGAGCGTGTTGTAAGTTGGACCCTCCGGCGTGTTTCGTTTTTACGATTATGCCTCTGCGAGCAACGAGGCCCGAGAAGGGCAAAGCGGCCAGAGGCTGCTAGTGGGATTGAGGAGAATGCAGCGCGAGCGTCGATACGAGTAGTGCTTGACGGCGAGTTTTGCGGCGCCGCCCAGCCAGCGAGTTTAAGCGCGGCGATGGCTCTGAGACTCTGATACTGAGCCTCGGTCCGATGCAGGCGGGAGATGGGTCACAAGAGATGGCGATTATTGGCGGTTGTGGCGAGATATGAGATAAGTGGGCCAGCGATTCGATTCAGCGGCACATAGTGCGCAGAGGCGAGCGATTTGAGGCTACGGATTTCCTTAGTTGTAGCGCTTTGAGTTTCTGGTCGAGGCGGAGGATGATCGCGAGGAGTTCATCCGTCGATTCTGAAGGATCATCACGGGTGATCAAGGCTTGAGGTGATGCGTGACATTTAGTTCGCGTCGGTGCGTGATACCGCGATCGATTGGTTTGACTTCGTGGGAGCTTTCGGGAGAGCATGCACTTCCGGCCGTTTGGGGCGAGTTTTGGGGCCTTCGCACATTTCTTGCCTCCACAAATGAGAGGGCTCGGGTAAACGATTTTTGATGTTGAGCGAGCGAGCGTCTGATTGGGAGTACAATGTGAGTTCGACTCGTTGGCGGTATGTTCCGCATTAGTAGCTAGTATGGAGGATCGAGTGCACCGATATGTTACGAGGCTCGATGATTACCTAGCGAAGAGTTGTTGGTGTTTCTCTTCAGGGCATGGACATTGCCGCGTTCGAGCTCGTACGCAGGTGCGAGGCGCGAAGATCGGCAGGTGGACGGCTTTCAGAAGAAGGCGAGCGGCGGATATTTTAGCGACTTTCGGCGGACCGCCTCGGCCAGCGAACTAGTTATGTACCTCCGCCATTGCAGTGGTCCTCCGCACGCCGGGACCGCAGGATATTCGAGGCGGTCGGGGCTCCCGAGTTTGAATGTTCGAGGAGTAGGTGTTGGCGGATCGATCACCCTACCTCGGTGTGGTCGATGTGGTAGACCGCATTTCGGGAGTGTCGTAGTACGAGGAGCTTGTTATTCTTGCGCCAGCGAGGCCATATGACGAAGCTCCAGGCGAGGGTAGCGCTGGTAGGATAGCACTGACTACTAGAGCGATTGCGGGCCACGGTAAGTCGCGGTGGAAGTTCCGATTTTAGCGGTCCTTGAACCGCCTAGTTTGGTATATCCTTAACCTGTAGATACTTGTATGTATTGATGTTAATGATGTGTTAAGTGTTATGTTCGGATAGCTTTGTGCTATAGTGTGATTAAAAAAATCTGGTTAGTGTGAGATGGAAGTGGTAGCTTCCGATGTGTTCGTGTCGATGAGCGGAAGTTGGCGCTCTGATGGGTCGGGTTGGGGCCATGTTGCGGGCCAACCAGCGTCCGTTCGAGGAAGGGTCAGCTCGGGTGGTCGGCCGGGTGGCGGGTCACGAGTGCTAGGCCAGTTTAGATGACCATCGTATGAGTTCGTGGATACGTTCGACCGAGAATCGGTTCGTGAAGGCGAGAATGGCCTTAGAAATCGAGGTTAGTAAGATGACCAAGTTTGGAGGTAGTGACTCGAGGGTTGGAAAGCGAAGCGTTGGCGAAGTGTGGTGCGTGTCTTGGGAAGAGTTCGAGTGTTGAGCAGTGCGGCAGTAGGGGAGAAGTGAGCGAGTGTGATCGTTTCTTTTGTGAAATGAAGGTGCGGAGGAGTATATGTTAGACCTTGGTAGGAACTTTTGTGATAACGGTGATTCCTCGTGGACTTGGGATTTCGTATTTTGTGCATTTGTTATTTCATGGCGGTGTGGCATGATTGTTTTAAATGCGTATAGCGGTGAAGACTATCTTGGCGCGTGTTTGTGTTGAGACTTGAGAAGGAACATTCGGGACGAATGTTTCTAAGGAAGAATGTTATACCGTATTTTGAGTATGTGCGTGAGGGCGTCGTAGAAAATTTGAGCCTTAAGTTAGGCAAGTTTGAAATTTGTACACAACACGATTAGAGTCGTTTTTTAAATGAAGCGTTTCCACGACTTTTGTTGGGAAAATTCCGGCTATGTCATTTATAATTTTTGCGGATTTTTAGAGAGGCGAAACATTTTGGACCAGCGGGAGGGTGACATGTGTCACCTCGCATTGGAAACAAAGGGGCGAAATGGCCATTCTTGCGCGTTTTGTTGCCCAATTTTGGTCAAGGGTTAGGTAGGATATTTTTGTGTAGTTGATGAGCAAGTGGGACCCACAAACACGTGGCTTGATCTTGACCTTACACTTTACATACACTTGGAAGAATCTTGGCCATTGGTTGGCCATTTCTTCACCTATAAATACCACTCGTGTTGATGAACTTCTTCGTCAAAATTGTTCTAAGTGTTAAAAATCTCTCCTCCCCTCAACCTTGAAATCGTCGACACCCTCCCCTTGGTTAAGGCCTTTGGCGAGAGCCTCCACTCCCCTTAATGGTGTCTGGCCGTAGGGTACCCACTGCCTAGTTGTTTTCGTATAATACCCTTGTTGTGGTATAGAAATACTCTCTAGTATTGTTGTAATGTCCAAATACCTTGGCCCAAATACCTTGTAGTATTCCCAAGTTACAACTTATACAAAGCCCGGAAAATACGATTACACTTCCTTTAGCCACAAAACGAAACCACTGAAATATTCACCCGTTGTTGAAGTTGTAAGTAGAAGTTGGTTAGAACTTCTAAGGGTTGTTTGGGCGCTCGGAGTAGGAGCTAAGCGTTGCTCGGGATCGACTTTATACTTGGATAATTTTGGGCTTATCGAGGTAAACACTCTTTGTCCTTCTATTGTAATTGGAAATTACATAAGTGTTGAATATATAGTTGTTGTATACTATATATAGAACTGAACTTAGTATTGTGGCAATGTCTTTTGACTTAAGCTGAAGAATAAAGAATTGAGCAGTAATCACATGAAGGATAATAAAGAGAAGAAGCTGAGCGTAATTACCTAGAACGTATTCTGATGGACTTATGTAGCATTCTTGTGTAGTAGAATTATGCAGCGTCAGGTTAGGCGTGTTAACCCACTGGTTGGCTTGGTAGCCGACCTCGATAAGGAGGAGATTTCTGTTGTTGCGGGGAGAGTCTTTGCGAATTTTACGTAGAAAGATAGAAACTTGTGTTTTGGGGTTAATAGACGTTTTTGACCTTTATAGGTGAAAGTACTAAGAGTAGTGTATTCTACTCGAGGAGTGGAAAGGGCTAGCAAGGTTGTAGTACTTGGAGCTTTTTGCTTATTGTCGATAATCGTCGCGAGGTATGTGAACCTCTTCCTATCTCTTCTAGCATGATATGTGTGAACTATGTAGTGCGGTGAGCGTCGTGTGTTAAGCGTGTTTGATTGTTCTTAAAACATAAAGTGTTATAACGGCTTTATGGGAAGTTGGTTATAACAGCTTTATGTAGGTAAGAAAATACTTTGTGGTTTTAAAAGGTAACTGATGTGAATTATAACTGGCTAGTTATAATAAAGAACTTGATGTATTTCAAAAGATTTATAAATCGTTTTGGAAGGGAGAGTAACACTTGGTTTTAAAAGGTTTTAAAAAGAGTTATACTAGCTTTATGGGGAGTTAGGTGTAATGTCTTAAGAGAGGTAAAGAAAATGGTTTACTGATGTTAGAAGTTAAGAGACTTGATCTTATAAGATAAGAGACTTAACTTATTTGTTTTAATGTGAATGTTTGTGTGAAACCTCATTCGTGAGTAATGAGTACTTGGTTTTATTTAAAGGGATAATGTTTCTTGATTCGGAAATCAGAATGTGTATCGACAGACCACTGCAGCGTTAATAAAGGAAAATGTATTGAATAATGATGAATTGTATTAAAACCAGTAGAAACCTCCATCTGCATAGAAACTAAGATGAGACAAAATGATATACATTTTCTAGATCATGACTGCTGTAATAAGAATGTTGTAAACAAGAATAACCTACTCTCACGTGAGACATATATTACTCAATTGTTCTAAAAAAGGAATCAAGTGATTAAGTTTGGAAACTATGGAACCATTTGAAAATGAGAAGCTTGAGTAATTGAAACTAGGCAAACTGGAACTTAGGAAAAGAATGTTGTTACTTGATTTTGAAAAGGGAATGTGGGTTGGTCATTCTAATACTACGGGTATCGGGTGACTTTTATAAAAGTAATGGATCTCTTTTAAAAGAACTTAACGTATGTAGTACTTTGGGGTTAAAAACCCGGACTTTGGCATAAAATGAAAGTACTTTGAGTTGTTGTGAAACTTGCCTTTGCTTGTTATTGTGAAACTTGCCTTTGCTTGTTATTGTGAAACTTGCCTTTGCTTGTTGTTGTGAAACTTGCCTATGCTTGTGATGATAGCCTTTGTTGTGCAAGTGTGGTATTTACGTATTCTGGCGTCTCTCGATAGAGGGCCGGTTGACTTGTTGAGCACTTACTTGGACGTGCTGGCAGTGATGGAGAATTCCACGGGTATGTTTCCATTTTGATTACTGTCTTGTTGTTGATGTCACATGGACATGTCTACCGTCTGATCACGATGTTCGGGGCATGCGGCCGTGCGGCGGGTTGATTACCGATATATGGTTATGCGCAACATGGGCGTGTCTGCCGTCACGCGATGTCGGGGCATGTGGCGTGCGGCGGGGTTGACCACCCATATATTGTTATTGAGGTTACATGGGCATGTCTACACCGTCACGATGTCCGGGGCATGTGGCCGTGCGGCCTTGTTATTATTGTTGCATCATGGACATGTCTACACGTCACGATATTCCGGGCATGCGGCCGTGATCACGAACATGATGGATGTTGTGGGCGTGAGACCCATAGTTATATTTAGTGGTGACTTTGAGGCGTGAGTCCACGACATGGCTAACTTTATGTTGCGTCTTGTAATTTGGTTATCATACATGTCTCACCTTTTTAAGCTATTATGATTTCATTCTGATGTTGTGATTTCAAATACTTGGTACTGTTATCTTGACCTCCTTCGGAGCTGCGTTAAATCTGCAGCGGTAGAAGTACATCGATCGTGGATCCAGCTCTTAGGATCTCATTTCAGCGTGTTGGAAACTCGTTCCTTGGAGGCTTATCTTTGGTATGTTTCCACGAGTTGTAGGTTCTTGTACATTCGGGGTATGGCGAGCCACTGTCCGTCATAGTTGTCGTAAATCTTAAGTGCATGCCTTTGTTGTGGCGGGAGTTTGTAAAAAGGATAAGCTGTTCGGGTTTTATGTTTATCTTGAAAAGCTGTTTTGGTTGCTGTTTATTTATTATATCTCTTGTTTCATGACTCGTGTTTTATTTTCCATTGGTTTTCTCGATGTTGTATCACTAGGGTGCGGGGTAAGGCACGATCACGGGCAGTCGGGCGTGACAAAGTGGTATCGAGCGATTAGTCCTCGGAAAGTGTCTGCACCGTGTCTAGTAGAGTCTTGATTATCGGTGTGTTGTGCACCATCTATAATCGAGGCTATAGGACATTTAGGATTGGTTTCCATTCTTCTCATTACGAGATCGTGCCTTAGAGGCGTGTTGTAAGTTGGACCCTCGGCGTGTTTCGTTTTACGATTATGCCTGCGAAAAACCGGGGCCCGAAGGGCAAAGCGGCGAGGAGGCGCTAGTAGGATTGAGGAAGTGCGAGCGCGAGCGATCGATGCGAGTAGTGCTTGACGGCGAGTTTTGCGCGCCGCGGCCAGCGAGTTTAAGCGCGGCGATGGCTGCTGAGACTCTGATACGAGCCTCGATCCCGATGCAGGCGGGAGATGGGTCGCGAGAGATGGCGATTATTGGCGAGTTGTGGCGAATATGAGATAAGTGGGCCTTGCGATTCGATTCAGCGCGCATGTAGTGCGCCGGGCGAGCAGTTTGAGGCTACGGATTTCCTTAGTTGTAGCCGCTTTGAGTTTTACTGGTCGAGGCGGAGGATGATCCGCGAGGAGTTCATCCGTCGATTCTGAGAAGGATCATCACGGGTGATCAAGGCTTCGAGACCGAGTGCATGACATTTAGTTCGCGTCGGCTGCGTGATACCCGCGATCGATTGGTTTGACTTCGTGGGAGCTTTCGGGAGAGCATGCTTTCCGGCCGTTTGGGGCGAGTTTTGAGGCCTTCTGGCACATTTCTTGCCTCACAAATGAGGAGGGCTCGGTAAACAGTTTTTGATGTTGAAGCGAGCGAGCGTCTGATTCGGAGTACAATGTGAGTTCGACTCATTGGCGGTATGTTCCGCATTAGTAGCTAGTATGGAGGATCGAGTGCCGATATGTTCTGAGGCTCGATGATTACCTAGCGAGAGTTGTTGGTGTTTCTCTTGGCCGGGCATGGGCATTGCCGCGTTCGAGCTCTGCGCTTGGAGTGCGAGGCGCGAAGATCGGCAGGTGGACCGCTTTCAGCGAGAAGAAGGCGAGCGGCCGGATATTTTGGCGACTTTGGCGGACCGCCTCGGCCGAACTAGTTATGTACCTCGCCATTTGCGAGTGGTCCTCCGCGACGCCGGGACCGCCAGGATATTCGAGGCGGTCGGGGCTCCCGGAGTTTGAATGTTCGGGGAGTAGGGTGTTGGCGGATCGATCACCCTACCTCGGTGTGGTCGATGTGGTAGACGCGCATTTCGGGAAGTGTCGTAGTACGAGGAGCTTGTTATTCTTGCGGCCAGCGGGGCCATATGGCGAGCTGTCCGACCGAGGTAGCGGTAGGATAGCCTGGACTACTAGAAGCGATTGCGGGCCACGGTAGAGGTCGCGGTGGAAGTTCGATTTTAGCGGTCCTTGAACGCCTAGTTTGAGTATATCCTTAACCTGTAGATACTTGTATGTATTGATGTTAATGATGTGTTAAGTGTTATGTTCGGATAGCTTTGTGCTATAGTGTGATTAAAAAATCTGGTTAGTGTGAGATGGAAGTGGTAGCTTCCAGATGTGTCCGTGTCGGAGGCGGAAGTTGGCGCTCTGATGGGTCGGGTTGGGGCCATGTTGCGGGCCAACCCGCGTCCGTTCGAGGAAGGTCAGCTCGGGTGGTCGCCGGGTGGCGGTCACGAGGTGCTAGGCCCAGTTTAGATGACCATCGTATGAGTTCGTGGATACGTTCGACCAGAATCAGTTCGTGAAGGCGAGAATGGCCTTAGGAAATCGAGGTTAGTAAGATGACCAAGTTTGGGGGTAGTGACTCGAGGGTTGGAAAGCGAGCGTTGACGAAGTGTGGTGCGTGTCTTGGGAAGAGTTCGAGTGTTCGAGCAGTGCGACGAGGTAGGGAGAAGTGAGCGAGTGTGATCGTTTCTTTTGTGAAATGAAGGTGCGAGAGGAGTATATGTTAGACCTTGGTAGGAACTTTTGTGATATGAGGTGATTCCTCGTGGACTTGGGATTTCGTATTTTGTGCATTTGTTATTTCATGGCGGTGTGGCATGATTGTTTTTAAATGCGTATAGCGGTGAAGACTATCTTGGCGCGTGTTTGTGTTGAGACTTGAGAAGGAACATTCGGGACGAATGTTTCTAAGAGGACGAATGTTATACCCGTATTTTGGAGTATATGCGTGAGGGCGTGCGTAGAAAATTTGAGCCTTAAGTTAGGCAAGTTTGAAATTTGTACACAACACCCGATTAGAGTCGTTTTTACAAAGCGTTTCCACTGACTTTTGTTGGGAAAATTCCGGCTATCTCATTTATAATTTTTGCGGATTTTTAGAGTCGAAACATTTTGGACCAGCGGGAGGGTGACATGTGTCACCTCACATTGGAAGCAAAGGGGCGGCGAAATGGCCATTCTTGGCACGCGTTTTTGTTGCCCAATTTTGGTCAAGGGTTAGGTAGGATATTTTTGTGTAGTTGATGAGCAAGTGGGACCCACAAACACATGGCTTGATCTTGACCTTACACTTGCTATACACTTGGAAGAATCTTGGCCATTGGTTGGCCATTTCTTCACCTATAAATACCCCTCCATGTTGATGAACTTCTTCATCCAAAATTGTTCTAAGTGTTAAAAATCTCTCCCTCCCCCTCCACCTGGAAATCGTCAACACCCTCCCTTGGTTAAGGCCTTTGGCAGAGCCTCCACTCCCCTTTGTGGTGTCTAGCCGTGGGGTACCCCCCCCCCTAGCCTAGTTGTTTTCGTATAATACCCCTTGTTGTGGTATAGAAATACTCTCCTAGTATTGTTGTAATGTCCAAATACCTTGTAGTATTCCCAAGGTTACACTTATACAAAAGCCCAGAAAATACGATTATACTTCCTTTAGCCACAAAAACGAAACCCTAAGGAAATCTTCACCCGTTGTTGAAGTTGTAAGTAGAAGTTGGTTAGAACTTCTAAGGGTTGTTTGGAGCGCTCGGAGTAGGAGCTAAGCGTTGCTCAGGATCGACTTTATACTTGGATAATTTTGGGCTTATCGAGGTAAACACTACTGTCCTTCTATTGTAATTAGAAATTACATAAGTGTTGAATATATAGTTGTTGTATACTATATATAGAACTGAACTTAGTATTGTGGCAATGTCTTTTGACTTAAGCTGAAGAATAAAGAATTGAGCAGTAATCACATGAAGGATAATAAAGAGAAGAAGCTGATGTAATTACCTAGGGCTGTATTACGATGAGACTTATGTAGCATTCTTGTGTAGTAGAATTATGCAGCGTCGGTTAGGCGTGTTAACCCCGGTTGGCTTGGTAGCCGACCTCGATAAAGGAGGAGATTTCTGTGTTGCGGGAGAGTCTTCGAATTTTACGTAGAAAGATAGAAACTTGTGTTTTGGGGTTAATAGACGTTTGTGACCTTTATAGGTGAAAGTACTAAGAGTAGCGTATTCTACTCGAGGAGTGGAAAGGGCTAGCAAGGTTGTAGTACTTGGAGCTTTTTGCTTATTGTCGATAATCGTCGCGAGGTATGTGAACCTCTTCCTATCTCTTCTAGCGTGATATGTGTGAACTATGTAGTGCGGTGAGCGTCGTGTGTTAAGCGTGTTTGATTGTTCTTAAAACATAAAGTGTTATAACGGCTTTATGGGAAGTTGGTTATAACAGCTTTATGTAGGTAAGAAAATACTTTGTGGTTTTAAAAGGTAACTGATGTGAATTATAACTGGCTAGTTATAATAAAGAACTTGATGTATTTCAAAAGATTTATAAATCGTTTTGGAAGGAGAGTAACACTTGGTTTTAAAAGGTTTTAAAAGAGTTATACTAGCTTTATGGGAGTTAGGTATAATGTCTTAAGAGAGGTAAAGAAAATGGTTTCTTGATGTTAGAAGTTAAGAGACTTGATCTTATAAGATAAGAGACTTAACTTATTTGCTTTAATGTGAATGTTTGTGTGAAACCTCATTCGTGAGTAATGAGTACTTGGTTTTATTTAAAGGGATAATGTTTTCTTGATTTGGAAATCGTAATGTGTATCGACAGGACCAACTGCGGCGTTAATAAAGGAAAATGTATTGAATAATGATGAATTGTATTAAAACCGGTAGAAACCTCCATCTGCATAGAAACTAAGATGAGACAAAATGATATACATTTTCTAGATCATGGTCTTTGTAATAAGAATGTTGTAAACAAGAATAACCTACTCTCGCGTGAGACATATATTACTCAATTGTTCTAAAAGGAATCAAGTGATTAAGTTTGGAAACTATGAAACCATTTGAAAATGAGAAGCTTGAGTAATTGAAACTAGGCAAAGCTGGAACTTAGGAAAGAATGTTGTTACTTGATTTTGAAAAGGGAATGTGGGTTGGTCATTCTAATACTACGGTATCGGGTGACTTTTATAAAAGTAATAGATCTCTTTTAAAGAACTTAACGTATGTAGTACTTTGGGGTTAAAAACCGGACTTTGGCATAAAATGAAAGTACTTTGAGTTGTTGTGAAACTTGCCTTTGCTTGTTATTGTGAAACTTGCCTTTGCTTGTTGTGAAACTTGCCTTTGCTTGTTGTTGTGAAACTTGCCTATCTTGTGATGATAGCCTTTGTTGTGCAAGTGTGGTATTTACGTGTTCTGGCGTCTCGATAGAGGCGGTTGACTTGTTGAGAACTTACTTGGGCGTCTTTGGCGATGATGGAGAATTCCAGGTATGTTTCCATTTTGATTCTTGTCTTGTTGTTGATGTCACATGGACGTGTCTACACCGTCTGATATTCGGGGCATCGCGCCACGTGCGGAGTTGATTACGATATATGGTTATTACGCAACATGGGCGTGTACACCGATCAAGATTCCGGCATGTGGCCGTGCGGCGGGGTTGACCACCCGATATATTGTTATTGAGGTTACATGGGCATGTCTACCGTCACGATTCCGGGGCACGTGGCCATGCGGCCTTGTTATTATTGTTGCATCATGGACATGTCTACCGTCACGATATTAGGGCATGCGGCCATGATGCGAACATGATGGATGTTATGGGCGTGAGACCCATAGTTATATTTAGTGGTGACTTTGAGGCGTGAGTCACGACTTGGCTAACTTTTATGTTGCGTCTGTAATTTGGTTATCATACATGTCTCCACCTTTTAAGCTATTATGATTTCATTCTGATGTTGTGATTTCACATACTTGGTACTGTTGTCGACCTCGCCCGGGAGCTGCGTTCATCTGCAGGTAGAGTACATCGATCGTGGATCCCCGCCTTAGGATCTCATTTCAGGCGTGTTGGAAAGCTCGTTCCTTCGAGGCTTATCTTTGGTATGTTTCCACTGAGTTGTAGGTTCTTGTACATTGGGGTATGGCGGGCCCTGTCCGTCATAGTTGTCGTAAATCTTAGAGTGCATGTTTGTTGTGGCGGGGTTTGTAAAAAGGATAAGCTGTCGGGTTTTTATGTTTATCTTGAAAGCAATTGTTTTGGTTGCTTTGTTTATTTATTATATCTCTTGTTTCATGACTCGTGTTTTATTTTCCAGTTTTCTCGATGTTGTATCACTAGGGTGCGGGTAAGGCACGATCACGGGCCGGAATTCGGGCGTGGCGATCTGATTTCCGTGGCGGTTATCGAGTGGAAAGGAAGAGAAGTGGTGGTAACCAGTTAATTATCCTTCTTTCTTTGATATTTTTGATTTTAATAAGTCTAGGTGACTGGTTCATTGGAGGTAAATTAATGCAGAAAGTATGAAATACTCGAATTTGAAGGAGTTAATGCTAAGTGCCCTTGGATGTACTTGGAGTTGGTTTGGTGTGGCGGTCAGGGCCACGACCTTCCGGATAAGTTCAGGATAGCGCGCAAGCAAGAATAAGGTAAGTACGAGTGTGGCTGCGGAAAATAGAAGACATCGTTGGTAGGTTTTGAAAATCTATACGATTAAGGTGGCGCTTGATGATTTAGATTTTGATAGAGAGATAAGTTCCCTCCCCCACGTAAAAGGACAGTTTTGCGTATTATGTGGTTATGTGTACCCATGTTGTTAGACGAAGGATAGGAGACTGGTAAGGACTTCGGTATCGTCACGCCATAGGTTACAGTATGGATAACCGTGGGAAAAGTGTTGTGTTGGGGTAATTAAGAACGATGTACGAATTGGTCGAGGAAGTATCGTAAAGATATAAATGCAGGCTGTACGCTTGTATGAAACTATACGATTATGAATCAAGATAGAAATACTTTTGCTAATAATAAGCATAAGGTAAGGTTATGACCAAAATGATAAAAGAGAATAAGACTATGGTTATGTAAGTTGCACGAGATATGATTACCCCAGACTAGTGTAAGACCATTAGTAAATAATGGGCAGTAATAACACCTCGAGGAAAGGTGGTAGCATCGGGTTACTACTTGACGAGATCAAGGAAATCTCCCCCCTAAATTATGATTGACAAGAAGTCTTAGCCAGGAGGCAAGCAAAAGAATCAATTCTAAGTTAGTGACCAAGTTTGGTTGCAACAGAGAAAGGGAAACAGGAACCATAAGTGAGATTAAGGATACCCGAATATTTCGCAGGAATAAGAAAGGCTTTCAGTTATTGGAAGATAAGTTGACCACGACTACAGTTCTAACCCCTCCTGTGAGACTAGAGGGTTAAGTTATTATGTTAACACGTTGGGTGTTGGTCTAGGTTGTGTGCTGACGCAACCCGATCAGGATAGAGCCTATGTTTTCCCGGTAGTTAGGGAAGCAGGAAAGGAAATTACGCCACTCACGATTTAGAAAGTGGCGGTTAAATCATGCCTTGAAGATTTGGGGCATGACGTATATCTGCACTTTATGTGGATATTTGTGCAGACCACAAAAGCCTCAGTTATATCTGCGGTGAGGCGGTAGAATTTGCGGCAATGATGGTGGTTAGAGTTACTCAAGGATTGTGATATTGATATCTTATACCATCCGGGAAAGCAAGATGATTCTGTATACTCTTTGTCGTAGATCTAGGGTAGTGCGCGATGGGCGACCGTATAGGCGGGGCGTGGTCCGTGAGATTCATCACCACCGAGCCAGGGGTTCGATTATTTGTTTCAAGGTTAATGAATTTAGATCAGAGGTTGCCGAGTCTTCCGTCGTTGAGGAGGTAAAGAGGCGACCCTCTGAGGATCTAATTATGATACGGTATCGAGATACGGCGCTCCGAGAAGAGAAGATCCTGTTTGAGCAGCACCGGATGGGGTGCTATGAGATGAGGATAGATTGCGTGTACCCGTCTTCGCAGACTAGTCGCGAGTCTTAGGGAGGCACGCAGTGCTTATTTTTCTAATTATTCGGGGTCGACTAAGTTGTGTCGTGACCTCAGATGTATGTACGGGTAAGATGACCGGAAAAGGGACATAGGGGAGTTTACGGCTTAGTGTCCGAGTTAGTAGTAGGTCATGGTTGAGCACCAGAAGCCCAGTGGGCTATTGCAGGCGATTGAAATCCCAACCTAGATATGAGAGGTAATTAATATGGATCTTGTTACAAGGTGGCATCGTACTCGGAGGAAGTGCGACTCCCTGGGGGTCATGGTAACTGGGCTGGCAAAACCAACCGTGTTCTTCCGGTTAGGACCACTTACTCGGCTGAGGTTTATGCTAGCTTGTATAGCAGATAGATTGTGAGACTGCACGGGGTTCCTATGTTTATGATGACAAACAGATGAGCTCGGTTACGGATAACTTCTGGAGGTTTTTCAGAAGGGATTAGGGACACAGGTGAGTCTCAGTGTTGCATTACACCTCGAGGCCGACGGTCGGCGAGCATACTATCCAGTGCCGAGGATAGGTGGCGGGCTGTTTTCTTGAGTTCGGAGATAGTTGGGAGGTTAAGCGCCTCTTGTTGAGTTACGTCACGATATGTATACCCTTCGATATTCGAATGGCCCCGTATGAGGCCTTGTATGTGAAAGTATAGATCGCGGTTGGTTGGTTCGACATAGGCGAGGTTCGATTATTTGGTCGGTTGATTCAGCGGGCTGTGGATAAGGCGAAGCTTATCCAGGAAAGATTATTAGTAAGCTCAGAGTCAGCAGAAGCTTGATGCAGAGAACCGACGTTGACACATGGGGGTTCAGGTTGACATTTTGGTATGAGTATTGTTATGTGGCCACGTGTGGCATTATTGGTATGTAGGGGTTGTAAGGAGACTATGTCGCTATCTTTAAGTTTGACTCCCGAAAGAACATTCGGGGACGAATTTTTCTAAGGGGGGAAGAATGTTACACCCCGGAATTCCAGGATATGTTTATACGAACGTACGTAAGAACTCAAAGATGTTAAGATTAGAGACGAGTAAAAATTTATCGGAATTATGGAATTGTTGGAAAACGTAATATTGTGACGAATGAGAGGGCGACATGTGTCACCCCCCTTATGTTGTCTAGGACGAAATTTACCATGGGCAAAAGGGTCATTTGACCATTAAATAGATGAGTAAGTCTTGCTAAAGTCTTGAAGCTTGACAATGTTGACTAAGTCAAAGGCCACTTGGACTTGATCCATGTGAAGCTCATCCAAGCCACCCAATTGTACTAATCTTGACCCTCCATCTTGTTATATATGTATACTAGTGCAAGACAAGCTCCACACTTAGCAAAATTTTCAAAAAAAATCTTGAAGAGCTCTAGGTATTGCTCTCGGCTTTGAGGGGTTCCAAGAAGAAAAAATTTCAATTTTTGTCCAATACTCCCCATACTTTAAACCAAGGTACCTAAGGGTATTGTAGGTGTATCTCAATAGAAAGATTCCGGAAAAATGGCGTTTTCGTATTAGTCGCAAGGCGGAAAGTTAAGGAGTTCTTCAACTTTGAAGTTGGAACTTGAAGATAAGTTCTTCATAAGCTTCTAAGGGTTGCTTGGAGTGGATTGGAACGTCGAAAAGAGGAGCTAAAGTTGCTAAGGATCGACTTGTGATATTGGATCATATTTGGGCTAAATGAGGTATAACCTTCGTCTTACTTTTGTAATTGAAGATTTCATGTTATGATAAGTTATAAGTGATCATGTGATATGTGTTATGAAGATTGATAAGTGTTATGGAAGTTTAGAAGCTCAAATCCGAAAATGACATGTTGAGTCATTTGAAATTGAATTACATTTTGGTCGTTAATTAGAATCGTCGCATATTACCTACTTGAAGATTGTAGTAGTTATACTCAATTGCGGCTTGATAACATGTTATACTAAACAACTTGGATTGAATAGGAAATGGGAAAAGACATTGTATTGTTGTCCCTAATTGCCGAATGGACATTGTATTTTTGGACTAGTTTGATGTAAATTGTGGGGCGGAATTTTACACGTCTAGTAGGCGTGTAATCCCCTATTGTTAATTACATTGTTGGGCCTTAAATGTGGCGTGTTTGGTTATTGAATTCGGCCTTGAAAAAGGTGGCAAAGTATGTAGAAACAAAGGAAGTGCTGTCCGATTTTCCGTAGAATTTAGTGACTTTGCACTTGGAATATTCTACGTTTGAAGTAAGAAGTTAATAGACGTATTATGGTCATTATAGGTTGACATACTACGTACGGCGTATTGGACTTAGCAAGTGGATTAAACCGAAGAGGTATGTGGAACTTTCTTATCTCTTGAGCATGAATAAGTTGTAAATGTATAGTACGGTAGACGTACAAGATTTTGACAATCTAGTCCATTTGATATCCTTGTCTTATTTTAAGAATGTTCAAGTTGGTTGAGTTAGGGAATTAACTCACTTGTGTAAATATTAAGGATATCTTGGTTTTCAAAAGTTAAGAGACTTTAAGTATGTTGAAAGTATTTTTGATACTTGTTTTGTTGGAAAGTTTAAGTCTCTTGGTTATAAAGAAGAATGTAAGTTTCTAAGGTATAAAGCTAGTATAACGACTTTATGGGAAGTTGGTTATTGTTATACCCCGTATTTTCCAGAGTATGTATGTAAGGACGTACGTACAATTGTTCAAACCCTAATTAGGTTTAGGATAAATTGTGAACTTTCAACGGAAAAGATTCCGAACCATGTGAAGGAAATTCTACGTTTTTAATATTTTAACCGATTACGGATTTTTCCGAAAGATGAAATATTTTGGACCAATAGGAGGGCGACATGTGTCACCCTTAGGTGGCATGTTTGGACGAAAATGTTGGGCTTTTGGACAAGTCAAATAGTCAAGTCTTGCAAGATATTTCTTTGGGTGAGTGGGAGTAGGTAAGGGACGATTTTTGTGGGCAAGTGGGGGCTTGCCTTGGGCGTTTTTTTGTGCTAGTGGAAGGCCACATGGCTCATTGTTGTGGGGGACATATGTCCCAATGTTGTGGTGGACATATGTCCCAAGGTTGTGGTGGACACTTGGTGGAAGACTCCACTCACACAAGCTATCTAATCTACACCCTCCATTTGTTTTAATCTTGGCCCTTGGTGGTTCTATAAATACCCCCCTCAAGTGCAAGACTTCTTCATCCACTTAAACACATTCCAAGTCTCCAAAATCCTTCCCCCTTAGTTGCTAGTTCTCGTCCAACTCCCCCCCCCCCCCCCTTTCCTAGTTGTCTCATCCGAAGCAACACCCCACCCTGTCACGACCCGACCTCGGATCCGTGACTGGTGCCTTACCCCGGGCACCCTTGTGATACAACATCAGAGAAAACCAGCGGAAATAAACTCACAAACAAGAACCATATAAGAATATAAAACAGGCTAACCCAAAGTGGCTACCTCTAAATATAATAAAATGAACAGTTACATCCTTACATCCCAATTCATGACAGGACTACAAGCCTCTAAGAAGGTATAAACACTATGACGGGACAGGGCCCCGCCATACCCCCTGAATGTACAAAAGTCTACAACCTCAGGGAACCGTACCAAAAGACGAGGCCTCCGGAGAAATGGAGCCTTCCGAGAACCGAATAGTGATCCTAAGAGTGCGGATCAGCAAGCTATGAACCTCAACCTGCGGCATGAACGCAGCCCCCCGAAGGAGGTCAGTACAACATGTACCAAATATGCGAAACTGGAAAATACTGTAATAATATCATAAGTCAAAATATAAGCTGGAGTCATAGACGAAAATCAGTTTACTTTGCGTGCCTTACTAACAATGAGAGTAACAAATGTATATATATCTTTGCGCATAAAAATAGGAAGCTCATGATCAAAAGCAGGTACCTCACCCGTAGTATCATTAAGCAATCCTACTCCTGGGACTATTTCACCCGCATAGGTCCTGTGGACCCGCATGAGGTCATCCGCCTCGTCATGGGACTATTTCACCCGCATGGATCCTGTGGACCCGCATGAGTACCATCGCCGTACTCGCATGGGACTATTTCACCCGCATGGATCCTGTAGACCGGATCCGCATGAGTACAAACGCCGCACTCGCATCATGGGTAGCAAATCCATGGCATAAGTAGTAAACCATCCTATTGGAGCATACCCGTGGGCCACCCATCGTGTCAGTATGTCCAAAGGAAATAACAAGAATAACCCGGGGTTTACCCGTAATAATATATATATAACATAGCTCATCCGGCTATCATACATAACATAAGCACTACCGGCCTATCATACGTAACATAAGCACTACCGGCCTATCATATCATAACATAAGCACTACCGGCCTATCATATCATAACATAAGCACTACCGGCCTATCATATCATAACATAAGCACTACCGGCTTATCATAACATAAGCAAGTTAAGAAATCCCCTAACTTCTTATTAACATTATTAATATATCCCCTCATTTTAGTATAACTAAGGCACTAACATGTCTTTTAATAGAAAATTCGGGAATTTAACCCAAGTACCATGTACTTCTAACCTTTTAAGAAATAACTCTTTTTATACAAAAATTCCAAGATACTAATCACCATAGTATCAAGTTACGATTTCCTTTCAAAACAAGTCACATTTCCTTTTAGAAATATAATAGGCTTCTAAATCAAGTGACTTCATTTCCTTTAAAACCTTAGGCAACCAATGCCTAAAAATCAATTCACCTTTCTTAGTTTCAAATCCTTTACCCAATACTTGTTTTAATTAGAGTAAACTTTCTTTGTGAACCTTTCAAAAACTAATATAACCAACTTCCCATAAAGTCATTATATTAGCGTCATTCCTTTGTCAAATACATTTTCCCTAAATCCAAGGGACTTATACCTTTAAAATGAAACAAGTATCATATACTTTAAAACAAGTGAAAGATATCAAATCTTGTACGTCTACCGTACTACATAGGTACAACTACTCATGCTCAAGAGATAGGAAAGTTTCACATACCTCTTCGGTTAATCCACTTGCTAAGTCCGAAATACCGCACGTAATATGTCAACCTATAATGACCATAATACGTTTATTAACCCCTAATTTCAATGTAGAAATTCCAAATTCAAGTTACCAATTCCTAAGGAAAATTGGGCAGCATTTCCTTTGTTTCTACTCACTTTGCCACCTTTTCAAAGGCCGATTTTTCAACACTCAAACGCCACATTAAGGCCCAACATCCAAACCAACACAAAGAGGATTACACACCTAATCTTGGGTGTGTAAAATTCTGCCCCATAAGTTATAATAATACACTTAACAATTCTAAAGTAGTTTGTAGGCTACAACATGCTCATAATATCTCTTTAGCCAAATCCTTCATACCCAAACCACATTTCTTGCATGCAATGACTCTAATAGCATTATTTACTACCACAAGTTCTTTCTTCTTAACATGTAACACTAAAAACTAATAATAAAGGAAGAATCATTACCTTAGAGCTTTAGCCAAATTTATCCAACAACTTGCTAGCTTCTATTCCAAGAACACCACCACAACAACCTTCACAAGCTAGCCACAAGCTTCCTTCTTGCCTTTTACTTTTCAGATTTTTCCTAAGGCTAGAATATCTCTTGGAGTTTTAGAGAGAAGGAGGAGCTTGAAATAATTAAGAGAGAAGGAGGAGCTTTGTCTAAGAGAGAGATGAAAGATGACCAAGTCTTTAAGACTTGGTCAATATAATGCATGCAAAATCAGATGGGGGGGGGGGGACACTTGTCACCCTCCCATGCCCTTTTTAAAAGAAAAGATCAGATTTTCCTAAGTTTTTCCGCCAGATTTCCCGCCTCGGCGCCGCAACTCCTGCGGACTCTCGGAACTTTAGGCGCGACCATTTCCGCGCGACCATGAATTCCCGCCTTGGCGCTGCATTCGCCTCGGCGGCGCTGAGGCCCCTGACCGAAATTTTTCTGACTTCGAGTCCTGACTCATTTCGCACGGCCCCATACGCACGGCCTGAACCATGGGGTATAACACCCCCCTTGGTAGAAACATATTCTCCAAGTATTGTTACTATTCCAAAATACCTTAGCCAAATACCTTGTAGTATTCCAAAGTCACCTCTATACTAAAAGCCCAGAAATACTACTTTATATCCTTTAGTCACAAAACGAAACCCTGAGAAAATCTTCATAGTTGGTTGAAGTGTTAAGTAGAAGTTGTTTAAAAACTTCTAAGGATTTCTTGGAGCTATCGGAGCATGCAAATTAGGAGCTAAACGTTGTTCAGGATCGACATTTAAACTTGGATAATTTTGGGCTTACCGAGGTAAATATCTTGTCCTTCTATTGTAGTTGGAGATTACATACTGTAATAGTAAAGAAATAAGTATAAGATATATGGAAGGAGGGTATAAAAGAAGAGAATTGAACTGTACTTACATGGGAATTTGTATTCTGATGAGACTTGAGTAGTTTGACGGGTAGGGAAGTGCTGCCCAATTTTCCGTAGGATAGAGAACCTTCTGCTTAGAATATTCTACAGAGTAGTCTAGACGTTGATAGACGTATTTGACTATTATAGGTTGATACTCTGCGCGCGACATATTCGACTTGGCAGGTGGATTTCGCCGAGGAGGTATGTGATTCTTCCTATCCTCTTGAGCATGATATTTTTAAAATATATATATAGTACGGTAGACGTACGTGTGTTAACTGAACATGGTTTTACTTTGATGTCTTTTGACTTGAGTCTAAATAATAAGAATCTTGAAGTATTTCAAAAGAATTATGAATCATTTTTAAAAGAAGAGTAATACTTGGTTTTTAAACAAAAAACTTAAGAGTTATACTAGCTTTATGGGAAGTTAGGTATAACGACTTAAGAAAAATAAAAGGAACGGTTTACTTATTTGTTTATGAATGCCTTGTATTGATTTCTGGAAAGTGTAGTAAGAAGGTTTGATAAGTAGACATATTATGACACTACGTGTGTTAGTGTCTTGTGATGTTTGTGTAATGAGGTTATTCTTGTTGTGCTTATATTGTTAAACGTTAAGCCCGTTGTACTGCTATTATATCACATACCCCCCTGACTTGTTATGATGCCGAGGACTTGCCACCCCCGATGCGAGGAATACCTCATGCGTGCGTGTGACCACGTGCGAGTGCGGAGTTCCAGGATGATCACTCGGTGTGTTACCCGATCACGAAGTATACCTCATGCGATGCGTGACTATGATTCGAGTAATACCTCACGCGATGCGTGTGACTATGCGGCTGCGGGAGTCGGGAGGATCGCGGGTTAGCTACCCCGATGCGAGAATACCTCATGCGGGTGCATGTGACTATGCGGTGCGGAGTTCCAGGATTAGGCTCGCATAATGATACTATGGGCGATTCGCCTTGCTTCGATCATTAGCGGCCTAGAAAAGACCAGTTATGTTATATCTATTTTACTTTTGGTTATGCTGTGGCACCATGTGCGGTTACATTGGTTGTTTCGTATATATTTGTAAAATTGGTTTTAAAATGATATGATTTAATTTAAAGTACTTTACAATTTCGCATACTTGGTACCTGTTGTACTGACCTCCTTCGGGGGGCTGCGTTCATGCCGCAGGTAAAGGGAAGCAGGTGGTAGATCCTCATTCTTAGGATCCTTACTCTGGTGTCAGGAGCTCCATTTCTCTGGAGGCTCGACTTTTGGTACGACTCTCCCTGGTGTTGTAGATATTTTGTACATTCAGGGTATGGCGGGGCCATGTCCCGCCATAGTTGTTTACTTCCTTAGAGGTCTGTAGTCCTGTTGTAAAGTTGGGATGTAACTGTTCACTCTTGATGTATACATATATGCCGAAAGGCAACTTTTTCTCAGATAAACTGTTTCTCATTTCATATTATTTCATGTCTTGTTTTTATATTCCGCTGGTTACTCTAATGTATGCCTACTTGGGTGCCCGGGTAAGGCACCAGTCACGGGCCCCGGAACGGGTCGTGACAAAAGTGGTATCAGAGCAGTTAATCCTCGGAAAGTGTCTACAGACCGTATCTAGTAGAGTCTTGATTATCGGTGTGTTGTGCACCACACCAAAAATCAGGAGGCTATAGGATATTTAGGATTTGTTTCCATTCTTCTCACTCTGAGATCGTGCTTTAGAGTTGTGTTATAAGTTGGACCCCTCTAACGTATTTCTTTCTGTACCGATTATGCCTCCACGCAGGCAACCCGGCCCGGGAGAAGGGCAGCGGCGGAGGCGCTAGTAGAGACACGTAGGGTCACGAGGCGTGCCCGATCTATACCGAGGCGATACCTCGGGCGAGTTCCACGACGCGCCGGCCCAACGAGGTTTAGAGCGCGGCGATGGGCGATGAGACCACGATACTGCGCCTCGATCCCACGGCCTAGAGCGAGAGAGATGGGTTCTGAAGAGATGGCCCGATTCTTGCGAGTTGTGGCGAACATGAGATAAATTTGGATCGGCGATTCGATTCGATTCGATTCGAGAGTACCCGTGGTTCACCCGAGGTCGGATAGTTTGAGGCTCAGATTTTACGAGTTGTAGCCCGCGAGTTCTACGGTCGAAGCTCGAGGATGATCGCGAGAGTTCATCCGAGCGATTCTGACGGATCGTAGAGTGATCAAGGCTTCGGAGACCGAGTCCGTGATCTTCGGTTCACATCGGCTGCGTGATACCGCAGTCGACTGGTTTGATTCGTGGGAGCTATCCCGGGGAGAGCATGCGCCTCCAGCAGTATGGGACGAGTTCTCGGAGGCATTTCTCACTCATTTCTTGCCGCCACAGATGAGAGAAACGCGGTAAACAGATTTTTGATGATGAGGCGGAGGCGCCATCAGGAGTACAACGTTGAGTTCTATTCGTTGGCTCGATATGTCCCTGCATTAATAGCATATATGGAGGACCGAGTGCACCGCTACGTTACGAGACTAGATGACTATTTGGCAGAGTCTTGCTCGGGTATGGCTCTTCAGCCGGGCATGGACATTGCCCGCATTTAGGCTCATGCACTTGGGTGTGAGGAGCGTAGAGGCCGACGGGTCGACAGATATCAGCAGCAGAAGAAGGCCAAGACGGCCGGATCTTTTGGTAGCTCTCGGGGTGGACGGCCTCAGCAACAGTCTAGATTTGCACCACAGCCAACTCAGAGCACTCATACACCGTCTTCAGGACAGCCAGGGTATTCGGGGGCAGATCAGGGCCCCAGGACTTCGGACATCAAGGGTAGCAGGGGTGCTAACCGATCGGGACCACCCCCCCTCAGTGTGGCCGATGCGGTATATCCCATTATGGGAATTGTGGTCCTACTTCACGAGTTTGTTATGCTTGTGGTCAGCGAGTCACTATCACGGTATGCGACGACTGCAGGCGAGATGGTAGGGTCACCTACGTGGTCTTTCGCCGTCTTCTTCACCTACGGTTACTCGCCCCGGAGGGCAGGGTGCTCAGGGACCAGCAGGTCGCGGCAGAGGTCGTGGCGGGTCCTAGTTCTAGCGGTCCTCGACCGCATTTATGCCTTGTCGGTAGGCGGGACCGAGGCGTCACGATGTCGTCCACAGTACTTTATCAGTTTCATGTTGTGACGTGTATGCCTTGATAGATCGGGTTCTACTCTGTCCTATATATCTCCCCTTATTGCTAGTAGGATAGGGATAGAGCCTGAGTCCATAGACCGCTTCGAGTAGCTACGCCATGGTGATTCGGTGGTAGCTCGGCGGGTATATAGGGCTTGCCCGATGACTTTATGCGATCGTCGGACCTGCCGACTTGATAGAGTTGGATATGACCGATTTCGATGTGAGGTATGGATTGGCTAGCTTCTTACGCCAACGTGGACAAGGCGAGGTTGGTGCAGTTCGGTTTCTGAGGAGCCAGTTTAGAGTGGGAAGGGAACACTGGTCGCCGGGTAGGTTTATTTCCTACCTCGAGGCTGGAAGATGGTGCGAAGGGTATATCTACCATCTCATTCGGTGTTTGATCGAGGTGCGGTACCAGATTTTCATCGATTCCATTAGTCGGAGAGTTCCCGGATGTGTTTCAGCACGACCTCGGGTATCCTCCCGAGAGGAGATAGAGTTTTGTATCGATGTCTTTGCGGACACTCGGCCTATTTCCATTCCGCCATACAGAATGGCACCTGCCGAGTTGAGAGAGTTGAAGGACCAGCCGAGAGATTTGTTGGAGAAGGGCTTCATCAGGCCTAATGTGTTACACCCCGTAAGTCCAGGACATGTAAAGGAGAATGTACGAAAGGAAACAAGACTTGGAAATCGGTACGAAAGGAAGAATTGTTTTTCCGACGGAAAATCTTCCGAACGTCGGTAAGGAAAAATGTTCGTTGTTGAGAATTGGATTCTCAAAAGGCATTATTTGTAAAGTATGGAACTTATTAACACTATGGAAATTTATTTTTACGGATTTGGTCACGTGGGGCCCACCCGAGGAATTTTACATTTTTGTGAGGCCCACGAGGATTACGGAATTTTATGGACGAATGAGAGGGCGACACGTGGCACCCCAACTAGTGGTCTTGGACGAAAATGTTAAGGGTAAAATGGTCATTTGACCTATGTAGATGATAAGTCTTGCAAGCTTGACATAATTGACTAGTCAACTTGTCACATAAGCTTGATCCTTGTGATAATCATCCTAGCCTCACATTTGTTAATATCTAAGCCTTCCAATATGTGTTATATACTAACTAGTAGCAAGACTAGCTCATTTTAACACTTAGAAAAATTAGAAACATTGTTGTTCTAGCAACATTGCTCTCGGGTTCAAGCCCTCTCCCACACAAAAATTTTGTGATTTTGATCCATTAGCCACAAGACTTTAACCCAATGTCCCCAAGGGTATTATAAGGTTATCTCAATAGAAAGATTTCGGAAAAACGGAGTTTTCACGTTAGTCGCAAGGCGGAAAACTATTGGAGTTCTTCAACTTTGAAGTTGGGACTTGAAGATGGGTTCTTCATAGGCCTCTAAGGAGTGCTTGGAGCGGATTGGAACCTAAGGAAAGGAGCTAAGAATTGCTAAGGAGCGACTTTGGATCTTGGAAATTTTAAGGGCTTCGAAAGGTATAAAAATTTTGTCGTTTTAGCAATTAAGCTTACTTATTGATTGTAGCTATGGTTATTAGCAAGCATGAGTTATATATTACGAAGTTTGATTATTATGTTGGCTATTGGAACCCTAATCCGAAAACTAGCATGTTAGCCTTAAGAGTACATTTCAAGTTGGTTATTCGTTTAAGTCGTCACATGTTGTATAAAGAAGGAAATTGTAGTTGTTGAAGTTGTTTACGACTAAATAACATGTTGACCTTAGAACTTGGAATTAGGGAAGAATTGGAAAAGACCTTAGTATTGTTGGTTATAAGATTGGCCGAGAATGGCTTGGAGTTTTAAGCTTTTTTTTGTATGAATTGTGGGGCGGAATTTTTACACGTATTGTAAGGCGTGTAATCCCCTTTGTTTGGTTGTTGTTTGGAGCCTTAAATGTGGCTTGTTGGTTATTGTATTCGGCCTTGAAAAAGGTGGCAAAGTGAGTAGAAACAAAGGAAGTGTCGCTTGATTTTCCGTAGAATTAGAGACTAAATACTTAGTATTATTCTCGTTAGAGACTAGAAGATTGATAGTCTTGTTGTGACCATTATAGGTTGAAACTTCTACGTGCACGCGTATTCGGCAGCTTGTGGATTTAGCCGAAAGGTATGTGAACTATCTCCTCTTCTAGCATGATTCCGTAAGATAAAGAAAGTAGGTTCTACTCAAAATGATCCATTCCTTGGTTGTATTTGGATTGCCTAAAATAGAATTTGTTCTATGTATTTCTCGAGTGTACTTTGATGTTTGGATTGTAAGTTGTAGAATCCATTTTCTTGATGAAGTTTGGATTCTTAAAAGTGAAGGTATTTTTACTTAAAGTACATTTAGTCTTAAAAAGGAAGTGGTTTCCAAATCTTTTGGCTAGTGCCTTAGTTCTAAAACCTAAAGGTCATTATAGTGACTTTAGGGGAGTCAAATGAGTGATTTAATTATTTGATTTAAAAGAGGAGAAATGACATGATTTAAGAGAAGTAACTTGTGTTAAGGGTGAAGTTACTTGAGGTTTAAAAAGTAGAAGAAAACTTGTTTTCTAACTATTAAGAGACTTGGAGTATTTTTGAAAGTTAAGAACTTGATTTGTAAGTATGTGATACTTGGTTTTAATAGTATAAGTCTCTTGGTCATCAAGGAATGGATATGTCTAAAATCATAAAGGGTTATAACGGCTTTATGGGAAGTTGGTTATAACGGCTTTATGAAAGATTTAGAAAGTTGTCTATTTTGATAAAAGGGCATAAGTTGCCAAGATTGTGAAAATTTGGAGTTACTTGATTTCAAGACTTGAAACGAGTTTTCTAAAAAGTGTAGTAACTTACTTTGAAAAATAGACACGCCTTGATACTACGGGTGTTAGTATCTTGGGGCTTTACATAGAAAGGAGTCTTTTATAAAAGAATGTACGTACGTAGTACTTTGGCTTGATAAATTGAGAATTTGTCTAAGTGTGCCTTGATAAGTACTTTGACTTGTTAAAAGAGAATTATTCTATGTATGCCTTGATTAGTACTTTGGCTTGATAAATTGAGAATTTTTCTATTTGTGCCCGGATAAGTACTTTGGCTAGTTAAATGAGAATTTATTCTATTTGTGCCCTGATAAGTACTTTGGCTTGGTTAATTGAGAACTTGCCTATATGTGCTGGTAATAGCCTTTGAGTGCAAGTATTATGTTTTAGTAAGTTGCCGCGACTCTCGGTTGAAGGTGAATTTGTCTTGTTATGTAAGTTCTTGGGACGTCTGCAAGCGGTGATGTGGGATTCCACGGGTATGCTTCCGTTACTTGTAGTACTTGGGTTAAATTCCCGGATTTTTATAGAAGACATGGTAGTGCTTATGTCTTGTTTGATGGTCGGTCGAGATAGGGTAAGAGTATATGTTATACCCCGTATTTCCAGAGTATGTACGTAAGGACGTACGTAGAAAAATTTGAACTTGTGAAGTTGGCTTGGCCGAATTAAATTTTGTGCATAACACACGATTAGAGTCGTTTTTTAAACGCTTTCCACAGACTTTCGTAGGGAATTTCCGGCTATGTCATTTTTAATTTTTGCGGATTTTTCCGAGAGACGAAACATTGTGGACCAACAAGAGGCGCCACTTGGCACCTCTCATTGGAAGCGTCTTGGGCGGTGAAGTGGGCGATTGGGTTGGCCATTTTGGTCAAGGGTTGGTAGGATATTTTGTGCTAGTTGGCTAGTGTGCACTTGGCAAGATCTTGGCCCTACACTTGCTGGGCACTTGGCTAGATCTTGGCCATTGGTTGGCCTTGGCTTGTGCTATAAATACCCTCTAAGGTTGAAGACTTCTTCATCCAAAAATGCCTAAGTCTTGAGAGCCTTCTCCCTCACTGTGAGTTCGGCGAGCACCCCCTCTGTGGTGCTAGCCGAGTGTACCCTCCCCTCGGCGAGTACCCCCACACAGTGGGGTAGGCCTAGAGGTATACACCCCACTAGCCTTGTGGCTTTCGTATAATACCCACTTTGTGGTATAGAAATACTCTCCAAAGTATTGTTATAATGCCCAAATTACCTTAGCCTTATACCTTGTAGTATTCTAAGGTTATACCTATCTGAAAAGCCAGAAAATACTATTATACTTCCGTCGGTCCAAACCGAAACCCTAAGGAAAATCTCCATGGTTAGTTGGAGTAGTATGTAGAAGTTGGTTAGAACTTCTAAGGGTAGTTTGGAGGCGGGTTGGAGCGCACGGAGTTGGAGCTAAACGATAGCCCAGGATCGACTTTATACTTGGATAATTATGGGCTTATCGAGGTAAATATCTTGTCCCTCTATTGTAATTGGAAATTACATGTTGTTTGAATATATAGTTGAAGTATACTATATATAGTCGAACGTAGTTAGTTGGCAATGTCTTTTGACTTAAGCTGAAGAATCAATCGACTGTAATTACATAGGTGTATTCATGAGACTTGTGTAGTAGTGCGGTGGAGTAGAATTGTACCGTTCGGGTTAGATGTATAACCCCTGGTTGGCTTGGTATCCGCCTCGATAGAGAGGAGATTTACTGTTGTTCTTGGGGAAGTCTTTAGAAATTTACGTAGAAAGTTCTACGATGCGACTGAATGTTAATAAGCGCCTTGTGGCCTTATAGGTGGAAGTACTACGTATGGCGCGATCTGCTTAGCAAGGAGTAGCCGACGGTTGGAGCGTTTGCTATTAGTCGATACTGTCGCGAGGTATGTGAACCTCTTCCTATCTCTTCTAGCATGATATGTGTGAACTATGTAGTGCAGTGACGTACATGTGCTAAATGTATTTGACTGGTGTAAACATAAAGTGTTATAACGGCTTTATGGGAAGTTGTTTATAACAGCTTTATGTTGGTTAGAAAATACATGTGGTTTTTTAAAAGGTAACTGATTTGAACTATAACTGGCTTGTTATATGTTAATAAAGAACTTGAAGTATTTCAAAAGATTCTTGAATCATTTTGAAAGGAGAAGTAATACTTGGTGTTTGAAAACTTAAGAGTTATACTAGCTTTATGGGAAGTTAGGTATAACGGCTTAAGAATGTTTTACTGATTTCGGAAATCAGAATGTGTATCGACAAACCACCGCAAATGTTAATAAAAGGAAATGTTTTGACTAATTAAGTATTTTTAAAACAGTAGAAACTTCCATCTGCATAGAAGCTAAGATGAGACAAAATGATATTTCTAGATCATGGTCTTTGTAATAAGATTATTATAAACAAGAATATCCTACTCACATATAGGGCTTAGGTTTCTCAGTTGTTTAAAGGAGAACTATATTCTTAAATGAATAAGACTATGAACTCTGAAACCGCTCTAAAATGAGAAACTTGAACATTGGAAATTAGGCAAACTTGAACATTGGAAAAGAATGTTACTACTTGATTTTACAAAGAGTAATTGAGTTACTTTAAAAAGATAATCACTCTATGTTCATATACTACGGGTATTGATGGTTTCTTTGTGGAGTAACGATCTTTTAAAGATTTAATGTATAAAGTACTTTGGGGATAAAAACCGATCTTGTTAATCGCATAGTAGAAAGTACCTTGTGTGAACAACTTGATTGTGTTGGTTTGTGATAGTCTTGTAATACTTTCTTGTTGCTTTGATAAGTAAACGTGTTAGGATGCTACGTGTGTTAGTATCTTGTGATGGTTGTGTAAAGGGTTTCTTGATTGTGCTTATTAACTATCACCGTTATGATAGTATTGTGGCATTCATCTCTTGAGATGATTCCGGTTAAAGCGCCCTCCGTCTGCGGGGTAGACTCGGCGTCGATGGACCTATGATTCGAGATACCTCATGCGGGTCTGAGGGCCTATGCGAGCTACGAGAGTTCGAGTTAGTATCGTCCTTTATGGGCACGCGGTCGCGTGGCCATGCGGACTCGAAAGTCGGGGCGATGCGGGGAGTAGCTACCCGATGCGGGAATGCCTCATGCGGGCGATGAGATTGGCCTATGCGGGTGCGGGAAGTTCGAGGACTAGGCGCGACATCGAATCTGCGGGCAAGTGGCGGCTTTGATCATGTAATGATGCAGACAGATCTTATAATCTGATTCGCGACCTTGTTGGTGCGTAGGTGTTAGTAATCGGCTATGCCTTCGTACCACCATGCGGTTTTATTTGGACACAGTGGGACACGGTGATCACGTGTATTCCTTGGTGCTTTTCTATCATAGATCGCTGGCGGTGAGGAAGGTATTCCACGCATGATTGATGTTATGGGCCCGAGACCCATAGTTATATTTGAGTGATGACTGAGGCGTGAGTCACGACGTGACATATTCGCTTATTTATTGTGAATCGTAGTTTGGTTATCATACATGTCTCCCGCTTTATAGACTATTATGATTTCAATTCTGATTTTTTTGTTTCACATACTGGTACTGTTGTCTTGACCTCCTTGAGTGCGCTCATGCCGCAGTTGAGGTACACCGATCGTTGATCCTAGCTCTCGTGATCACGCGATTCATGTGGGAAGCTCCGTTTCTCGAGCTTATCGGTGGTATAGTTCCCGTGCGTAGTAAGTGTTTACATTCGGGGTTTGGCGGGGCCCTGTCCGCCATCGTTGTCGTATCATTCTTAAGTGCATGAAATGCCGTTGTGGCAGGTTGTAAAAAGGATTAAAGCTCATCCAGAAATTGTTATTTATATATGCCGAAGGCAAAGTTTTCTAAAGATAAGCTGTTATCGTTTCTTGTTACTTCATGTTGTGGTTTTATGTTCGATTACTCGATGTTGTGTCACTAGGGTGCGGGGTAAGGCACCATCACGGGCCAGTTCGGTCGTGACAAAAGTGGTATCGAGCGATTAATCCTCGGAAAGTGTCTGACCGTATCGATAGAGTCTTGATTATCGGTGTGTTGTGCACCACACCAATAATCGAGGCTATAGGATATTTAGGATTAGTTTCTATTCTTCTCACTCGAGATCGTGCCTTAGAACGTGTTGTAAGTTGGACCCTCGACGAAATTCTTTCCCTTATCGCTATGCCTCGCGTAGGCAACCCGAGCCCGTGAGGCAAGGCGTAGGAGGCTGCGAGTAGAGTTCAGAGGGTGGCGAGGGCACAGGCCCAATCATTACCTAGGGTAGTGCTTCATTCGGGGAGTTTTGCGACGTCACTAGCCCCAGCAGAGTTTAGCACGGCGGCGGCAGTTCCTACTGCGGCCATGACATTTGAACCTTCAGTTCCACGACCGGGAACAGAGAATTTAGATTGCAAAGAAGCGACCCTGTTACTAGCTATAGATTTGGCTACTAGAGTGTATACCGATGTACCGCGAGTCTTGATGACTATCTAAGAGAAGGGTTGTGCAAGAGTAATTCTTCAGTTAGGCTTGAGCATGGCCTGTGGTCGGGCTTATGCGTGGCCGAGCGTAGAGATCGACGGGTTAACAAAGGGCAGAAGAGGCGAGCGGCAAGGTCCTTTAGTAACTTTCAAGCGAGCCGCCTCAGCAGATTAGATATGCACCTCCGCCAGTGCAGAGTGGTCTTCCACGGATATCAGGACGTTTGGAGTATGCAGGAGTTGGTCAGAACTCCAGGGCTTCCGGTTCACAGTGTGACAGACGTCATCCCGGGGAATGTCGTCTTTTAGTTGGTACTTGTTGTACCTACGACCGTCAGGGTCTGATGTCGATAGAGTGTCCTTGTAGGAGGACTTAGCCCTCATGATCGGTGGGTAGTTCGTCATCTTCCTAGCTATGCGCTACAGGCGAGTTTGATTAGAACAACTAAGGGGAGTGAAGCAGTAGATATAGATATATCTTTAACCCTCTATGTGTGATAAGGTGAGTATACCTTAAGTGCTATGTTCTGATAGCAGTGTGTTAGTCGTGATTAGATTATGGTTGTTTAACCAAGTAAGATTTTGGGGGGATAGATAAGGTGTGAGCCTTAGAATGTTTTACGTAAAGACCTTAGAGGTAAGGCCATCTCGAGTAAAGGTGTAGTGTTATGTTTGATCCTTATCGGAAGTGCATAGTGCACGTGAGTTATGTTTGGGATAGGTCCCTAGTAAGTGCGGAATGAAAGAGGGTAGTTGAGCTAAGAAGACCGCTAGGTTTTCGTAACATGTTTAGTGAGATTGTTCCTTCGGGGGGATAGTATTTTGCGCCTTGCCGGGTCGGGTTGAGGCCACGTTGCGGGTCAACCCGCGGCATGTTTGGTGGTGGGGTCTGGTTGTGGTGGTCCCGCCTTGTGGTAGGGTCACGAGGGTGTTAGGCCCAAGTTTAGTTAACCAGACTGAGTTCGTGGATGCGTTCGACGGTGGTCGGGCGACGGGGCAGCCCATCGTGTTCTTCGGTCGGGACCATTCACTCGGCAGTGTTGATACATCAGAAAGGTTGTAAGGCTGCACGGGGTGCCTACCTTCACCTTATGGCAGACAGTGGAGCCGTGATACTACTTTTGTTTCCGGAAGTTTTACGAGGCGAGGTTAAGGACTGGTGAGTCTCGATCGCATTCGCCTCGTGCCGATGTTTGGATTTGAGGTAGTTGTGGGATGGTTGTCTCTGTAGAGAAGTGTTTTAGCTACCATTGCGGTGTTCGGATGTCGCCTTATGAAGCCTTGTAAAGGCGGAAGTGTAAGTGCGGCCGATTGGTTCGATGTTGGCGTTCGGATAGTTGGTTGAGTTTGTTCCAAATGATGTGGATAGTGAAGCTTGTCTAGAAGAGGTTCGCATTTCGGAGATATTGTGCGGATAATCGGCGGCACGCTTAGAGTTCAGAGTTGTGGCCGGTCTTCTTGAAAGTACCACCCGAGTTAGGTATGACGAGTTTGGAAAAGCGAGAACTTAGCCCGAGTTACTTGGGCCTTTGTGAGTTCATGTGAAGAATAGGCGAGTTGCCTATATGTTAGCATTTGCCGTCCGACTTAGGAGGAAGGGCGTCCGATCTTCGTATTGTTATGTTCGAAAGTATCGAAGATCCATCCGAGTATTCCCGATTAATGATGACCACGTTAGAGATAGTAACCGAGTTACGGATCAAGCGATGCTCGGGAATGTAGTAAGTTATGAGAAAGAGTTCGTGTGTATGCGAGTGTACGACATCCTCGGGGATCGCAAGCGGCCGGTACCATTTGTTAGGTCGTCGGGCAAGGCTCGCGACAAAGTGACAAAATGTTAGAGGTGTTTTCCTCGTGGACTTGGATGTAAGTTTTTTTGTGCGCGGTGTTTCGTGGCGGATGTGGCGGGTTGGTTCGTAAGTGTAGTAGTGAAGACTATCTTGGCGACGTTGTTTTGAGACTTAGAAGGAACATTCGGACGAATGTTTCTAAGAGAGGAGAATGTTATACCGTATTTCGCAGTATGCGTGGGGCGTGCGTAGAAAAATTTGAACTTGTGAAGTTGGCTTGGCGAATTAAATTTTGTGCATAACACCCGATTAGAGTCGTTTTTGACGAAGCGCTTTCCACGACTTCGTAGGGAATTTCCGGCTATGTCATTTTTAATTTTTGCGGATTTTTCCGAGAGGCGAAACATTGTGGACCAACAGAGGCGCCACTTGGCACCTCTCATTGGAAAAGCGTCTTGGGCGGTGAAGTGGGCGATTGGGTTGGCCATTTTGGTCAAGGGTTGGTAGGATATTTTGTGCTAGTTGGCTAGTGTGCACTTGGCAAGATCTTGGCCTACACTTGCTAGGCACTTGGCTAGATCTTGGCCATTGGTTGGCCTTGGCGTGCTATAAATACCCTCTAAGGTTGAAGACTTCTTCATCCAAAAATGCCTAAGTCTTGAGAGCCTTCTCCTCCTTGTGTGAGTTCGTGAGAGCACCCCCTCTGGGTGCTAGCCGAGTGTACCCCTCCCCTGGCCGAGTACCCCTTGTGGGGTAGGCCGAGGGGTATACACCCCCCCCCTAGCCTTGTTGCTTTCGTATAATACCCCCCGTTGTGGTATAGAAATACTCTCCAAAGTATTGTTATAATGCCCAAATTACCTTAGCCTTATACCTTGTAGTATTCTAAGGTTATACCTATACAAAAAGCCCAGAAAATACTATTATACTTCCGTCAGTCACCAAACCGAAACCCTAAGGAAAATCTCCATGGTTAGTTGGAGTAGTATGTAGAAGTTGGTTAGAACTTCTAAGGGTAGTTTGGAGCGGGTTGGAGCGCACGGAGTTGGAGCTAAACGATAGCCCAGGATCGACTTTATACTTGGATAATTATGGGCTTATCGAGGTAAATATCTTGTCCCTCTATTGTAATTGGAAATTACATGTTGTTTGAATATATAGTTGAAGTATACTATATATAGTGCGAGCGTAGTTAGTTGGCAATGTCTTTTGACTTAAGCCTGAAGAACTGAACTGAACTGTAATTACATAGGACTGTATTACAGTAGACTTGTGTAGTAGTGCGGTGGAGTAGAATTGTACCCGTTCGGGTTAGATGTATAACCCCACTGGTTGGCTTCGTATCCGCCTCGATAGAGAGGAGATTTACGCTGTTGTTGCGGGGAGGTCTTTGAAATTTCTGTAGAAAGTTCTACGATGCGACCTGAATGTTAATAAGCGCCTTGTGGCCTTATAGGTGGAAGTACTACGTATGGCGCGACCGCAGCAGGAGGAGCCGACGGTTGGAGCGTTTTGCTATTAGTCGATACTCGTCGCGAGGTATGTGAACCTCTTCCTATCTCTTCTAGCATGATATGTGTGAACTATGTAGTACGGTAGACGTACATGTGCTAAATGTATTTGACTGGTGTAAACATAAAGTGTTATAACGGCTTTATGGGAAGTTGTTTATAACAGCTTTATGTTGGTTAGAAAATACATGTGGTTTTTTTTAAAAGGTAACTGATTTGAACTATAACTGGCTTGTTATATGTTAATAAAGAACTTGAAGTATTTCAAAAGATTCTTGAATCATTTTGAAAGGAGAAGTAATACTTGGTGTTTGAAAACTTAAGAGTTATACTAGCTTTATGGGAAGTTAGGTATAACGGCTTAAGAATGTTTCTTGATTTGAAATCGAATGTGTATCGACAAACCACCGCAGCGTTAATAAGGAAATGTTTTGACTAATTAAGTATTTTTAAAACCGGTAGAAACTTCCATCCGCATAGAAGCTAAGATGAGACAAAATGATATTTCCTAGATCATGTCATTGTAATAAGATTATTATAAACAAGAATATCCTACTCACATATAGGGCTTAGGTTTCTCAGTTGTTTAAAGGAGAACTATATTCTTAAATGAATAAGACTATGAACTACGAAACCGTTCTAAAATGAGAAACTTGAACATTGGAAATTAGGCAAACTTGAACATTGGAAAAGAATGTTACTACTTGATTTTACAAAGAGGAGTAATTGAGTTACTTTAAAAAGATAATCACTCTATGTTCATATACTACGGGTATTGATGGTTTCTTTGTGGAGTAACGTATCTTTTAAAGATTTAATGTATAAAGTACTTTGGGGATAAAAACCCGATCTTGTTAATCGCATAGTAGAAAGTACCTTGTGTGAACAACTTGATTGTGTTGGTTTGTGATAGTCTTGTAATACTTTCTTGTTGCTTTGATAAGTAAACGTGTTAGGATGCTACGTGTGTTAGTATCTTGTGATGGTTGTGTAAAGGGGGTTTCCCTTGATTGTGCTTATTAACTATCAGCCGTTATGATAGTATTGTGGCATTCATCTCTTGAGATGATTCCGGGGGTTGCGCCCTCCGTCTGGGGTAGACTCGAGCGGTCGATGGACCTATGATTCGAGATACCTCATGCGGGTCCTGAGGGCCTATGCGAGCTCTACGAGTTCGTGTTAGTATGCGTCCTTTATGGGCATGCGGTCCGTGGCTACGCGGACTCGAAAGTCCGGGGCGATGCGGGAGTAGCTACCTCGACGCGGAATGCCTCATGCGGGCGATGAGATTGGCCTATCGCGAGTGCGGGAAGTTCGTGACTAGACGCGCACATCTCTGCGGGCAAGTGGCGGCTTTGATCATGGACGGTCTAGACAGATCTTATGATCTGATTCATGACCTTGTTGGTGCGCTGGTGTTAGTAGTCGGCTATGCCTTCGCACTTACCCTCATGCGGTTTTATTTGGACACAGTGGGACCGGTGATCACGTGTATTCCTTGGTGCTTTTCTATCATAGGATGTGGCGTGAGGAAGGTATTCCACGCATGATTGATGTTATGGGCCCGAGACCCATAGTTATATTTGAGTGATGACTCGAGGCGTGAGTCCTCGACGTGACACGATCGCTATTTATCAGTGATCGTAGTTTGGTTATCATACATGTCTCCGCTTTATAGACTATTATGATTTCAATTCTGATATTTTTTGTTTCACATACTAAATTACTGTTATGCGGACCTCGCCCGGGCTGCGTTCATGCCGCAGGTTGAGGTACACCAGTCGTTGATCCTAGCTCTCAGGATCACAGTTCAGCGTGTGGGAAGCTCCGTTTCTCCGGAGGCTTATCAGTGGTATAGTTCCCTGTCGTAGTAAGTGTTTACATTCAGGGGTTTGGCGGGGCCCTGTCCCGCCATTGTTGTCGTATCATTCTTAGAGGTGCAGTAAATCGTTGTGGGCAGGGTTGTAAAAAGGATTAAACTGTTCATCTGTAAAGTTGTTATTTATATATGCCGAAAGGCAAAGTTTTCTAAAGATAACTGTTGTACGTTTCTTGTTACTTCATGTTGTGGTTTTATGTTCCGCTGATTACTCTGATGTTGTGTCACTAGGGTGCCCGGGGTAAGGCACGATCCACGGCCCGAGTTCGGTCGCGGATATAAGTGAGGTAAACCCCAAGACGTTGTACCACCTTCTCCGTGGTAAGAGTATAAGGAGGGTAAACCCCCGAATCTTTGTACCACCCTTTATGTGTTGTTTGACGGCCGGTTGAGATAGGGTAAGAGTATAATTGAGGCAAGCCCCAAGACGTTATACCACCTTCTCCAGGTAAGAGTATAAATGAGGCAAGCCCAAGACGTTATACCTGCTTTTACCCTCTCCCGTGGTCGAGTATAAGTGAGGGGTAAACTCCAAGACGTTATACCACATGTTCGTTTGCCTACTTGGCCCGTACAGTTTTTAGAACACAGGTGGGACTTGGTGTTCATGTATGCCTATTCGTGCTATGTTATATCATGGATCACTACGGTGAGGAAGGATTCCACGGCATGATTGATATTACGGGCGTGAGACCCATAGTTATATTTGAGTAGTGACTTTGAGGGCTGCGTCCCCGACTTAATATGACCGCTATGTATCGTGTCTCGTAGGTTGGCTATCATACATGTCTCATGTTTTGTTTAGATCGTTATGATTTTATTACATTTACCGCTCACATACTTGGTACATTCTTCGCCGACTTCCTCGGCCGCGTTAAATCCGCAGTTTAGGTCATAATGTTGGTGATCGCAGTAGATCTCGCTCGGGGTTTTGGATAGCTCCTCTATCCGTGAGTTTATCTTTTGGTATATATCCATTGATGTGCTTTATGCGCTTTGGAGTACTCTGGGCCTTGTCCTTCATATTTCGCTTTAACTCCTAGGTCCGTATTCATACGTGATTGGACTCGTGTACGAGCAGTAGTGTCTTCTGCTTATGTATATGATAAGGCAGCCTAGTCGGCTTTGCCTTGTATGCACGCTGGTTTTAAAAAAAAAATACGAGTCATATTAATTTCTCGCAATATGCTTAGTTGTTAAGGTAGCAAGGTGCCTGTGTAGGCACCGACACGCCGAGTTCGGGGTGTGACAGAGTGGTATCTGAGCAGGCAGGCCTCAGAATGTCTACTGACCGTGTCTAGTAGAGTCTTGATTATCGGTGTGTTGCGCGCCACACCCATAAACAGAGGCTACAGGACATTTAGAGTCGGGTTTCTATTCTTCTCACTCAGATCGTGCCCTGTAGCCGTGTTAGTAAGATAATTCCTCTCGACGTATCATTGTATTCGCTTATGCCTCGAGAGGGCAACAACGCCTGCAGTGGCAAAGGAGTAGCAGGAGCTACTAGTCGACTCGAGAGTTGATAGGGCTTATGCCCGTGTTATACCGATGTTGTTCGCAATGGCGAATTCTTCGCTGTGTTTTGAACACGACACGAGCCTCATGATTTCTCGATTGGGCATACTTTAGGGTCATGAAGGAAGCCATTATGTTATTGACCAAGATAGCAATGCTGCAGTTTCCTCAGCAGGAGGTTATTCGGCCGCATGCAGACAGTGTACAGAGGGTAGGGCGGTCGCGGAGATCTCACGTAAGAGGCTAGACGGTTGGTTATCCTGAGTTTTTGGACGAGCTGCCAAAGAACGAGTGAGATATTCGTCCCGCCTACCCAAGACATACCGCGAGCTCACGGTGGGAGATTTGATCTCACAAGGTATTTAGAGCGGTCCGAGCTCCAGAGGTCGAGGTTCTCGAGTAGCAGAGGATTTTCTCGGTCGAGGCCACCTATTCCTCGTTGTATCGGGGATGTGTAAGCGTCGTTCGGGAAATGCCGCATGGCGGGACTTTGTTTTATTGTGGTCGTCTGCCATATTCTCGGTATGTCCTTTTAGAAGCACCGGTGAGGTGGCTCACCCATGAGGCCGATGGTTGGTTCCCTTCCTCTCCCGGTGCCGCTCCCAGGACGGTGTTCGGATGTCGTGGTCGTGGTAGAGGTCAGTGGAGTTTATAGTTCGTGACGTCCTTCGAATCGCATAGATGCCGACATTGGACAGATCGAAGCAACGCCGCCTGGGTTACAGTATATCTCGGTTCTTTTCAATCATACGTGCATTGTTAGATTCAGATTTTGCCTAGCGTATATGTTTTCCCTTTATTGCAAGAGTTGTAAAGTGATAGTACGCGCAGGTAGGATACTGTGATTAGTAAAGTGAAAAGTTAAGAATATTGACAAGAATGATAAGTGGACTGAGACTATAGTTGTGTAGAGTTCACAAGTTGTAATTACCCGTGAGGTTAGGCCAGATAGGGAAGATTGTATAGTAGAAATACTTTGGCTTATGTGGTAACCTCTAGTGAATAGGGGATAGGGTAGAAGTACCTTGAGATAAGAGAGATGTATTTCGGACTAAGAACGAAGTTAGGGTGACGATGAGTCGGGTTGTGGACTCATTTCGGTCCGCCGACAGTATGGAATCGGGTGATGTCGCTAGAAATGGTCCCGCATGTGATAGGTCACGAGGATGCCAGCCCAAGTTTAGTTAATCGTGGTAACGAGTTCGTGGATCGTTCCACCGAACTAGGTCGTAAGGACCGAGAAGAGCCTTAGCGAAATTCAAGTAGCTTAATGGCCTGTTTGATTAGTAACTCAAGGATTTGGGAACAAACAAAATTTGAGATTTTGTACATGTACTAGATGAGTTTGAAAGTACGAGAAAGTATGACAAGTAAGGAAAGAAAGGAACCTCTAAGGAATCCGTGTTTGGAAAGACCGTAACTTCGAGTTTTGTGAGAAGGGACCACGGACGGAAGGTCCATTATTATGTTTACGATGTTATGTGGTGGTCATGTGTGGCATCGTTGGTCTTTGCATTTGATCGATAGCATAGATATAGAGGTGTGCCGAGTTTGTATAGCGTGATTAATCGACTAAGAACATTCGAGGACGAATGTTTCTAAGGGAAGAATGTTACACCCCGTAAGTCGTGACATGTAAAGGAGAATGTACGAAGGAAACAAGACTTGGAAATCGATGCGAAAGGAAGAATTGTTTTCTCCGACGGAAAATCTTCCGAACGCTCAGTAAGGAAAAATGTTCGTTGCTGAGAATCGATTCTCAAAAGGCATTATTTGTAAAGTATGGAACTTATTAACACTATGGAAATTTATTTTTACTGATTGGTCATACGGCCCACCCGAGGAATTTTACATTTTTGTGGCCCACGAGGATTACGGAATTTTATGGACGAACGAGAGGCGACACGTGGCACCCCAACTAGTGGTCTTGGACGAAATGTTAAGGGTAAAATGGTCATTTGACCTATGTAGATGATAAGTCTTGCAAGCTTGACATAATTGACTAGTCAACTTGTCACATAAGCGATCCTTGTGATAATCATCCTAGCCTCACATTTGTTAATATCTAAGCTCTTCAATATGTGTTATATACTAACTAGTAGCAAGACTAGCTCATTTTAACACTTAGAAAATTAGAAACATTGTTGTTCTAGCAACATTGCTCTCCTGTTCAAGCCTCTCCCACAAAAATTTTGTGATTTTGATCCATTAGCCACAAGACTTTAACCCAATGTCCTCAAGGGTATTATAAGGTTATCTCAATAGAAAGATTTCGGAAAAACGGAGTTTTCACGTTAGTCGCAAGGCGGAAAACTATTGGAGTTCTTCAACTTTGAAGTTGGGACTTGAAGATGGGTTCTTCATAGGCCTCTAAGGAGTGCTTGAGCGGATTGGAACCTAAGGAAAGCGAGCTAAGAATTGCTAAGGCGCGACTTTGGATCTTGGAAATTTTAAGGGCTTCGAAAGGTATAAATTTTGTCGGTTTAGCAATTAAGCTTACTTATTGATTGTAGCTATGGTTATTAGCAAGCATGAGTTATATATTACGGTTTGATTATTATGTCGCTATTCGAACCCTAATCCAAAACTAGCATGTTAGCCTTAAGAGTACATTTCAAGTTGGTTATTCGTTTAAGTCGTCACATGTTGTATAAAGAAGTAAATTGTAGTTGTTGAAGTTGTTTACGACTAAATAACATGTTGACCTTAGAACTTGGAATTAGGGAAGAATTGGAAAAGACCTTAGTATTGTTGGTTATAAGATTGGCCGAGAATGGCTTGGAGTTTTAAGCTTTTTTTTGTATGAATTGTGGGGCGGAATTTTTACACGTATTGTAAGGCGTGTAATCCCCTTTGTTTGGTTGTTGTTTGGAGCCTTAAATGTGGCTTGTTGGTTATTGTATTCGGCATTGAAAAAGGTGGCAAAGTGAGTAGAAACAAAGGAAGTGCTGCCCGATTTTCCGTAGAATTAGAGACTAAATACTTAGTATTATTCTACGTTAGAGACTAGAAGATTGATAGTCTTGTTGTGACCATTATAGGTTGAAACTTCTCGTGCAGCGTATTCGGCTTAGCTTGTGGATTTAGCTTGAAAAGGTATGTGAACTATCTCCTCTTCTAGCATGATTACGTAAGATAAAGAAAGTGGTTCTACTCAAATGATCCATTCCTTGGTTGTATTTGGATTGCCTAAAATAGAATTTGTTCTATGTATTTCCTTGAGTGTACTTTGATGTTTGGATTGTAAGTTGTAGAATCCATTTTCTTGATGAAGTTTGGATTCTTAAAAGTGAAGGTATTTTTACTTAAAGTACATTTAGTCTTAAAAAGGAAGTTGGTTTCCAAATCTTTGGCTAGTGCCTTAGTTCTAAAACCTAAAGGTCATTATGTTGACTTTAGGGAGTCAAATGAGTGATTTAATTATTTGATTTAAAAGGAGAAATGACATGATTTAAGAGAAGTAACTTGTGTTAAGGGTGAAGTTACTTCGAGGTTTAAAAAGTAGAAGAAAACTTGTTTTCTAACCACAAGAGACTTGGAGTATTTTTGAAAGTTAAGAACTCGATTTGTAAAGATGTGATACTTGGTTTTAATAGTATAAGTCTCGGTCATGAAGGAATGGATATGTCTAAAATCATAAAGGGTTATAACGGCTTTATGGGAAGTTGGTTATAACGGCTTTATGAAAGATTTAGAAAGTCGTTTATTTTGATAAAAGTGGCATAAGTTGCCAAGATTGTGAAAATTTGGAGTTACTTGATTTCAAGACTTGAAACGAGTTTTCTAAAAGTGTAGTAACTTACTTTGAAAAATAGACACGCCTTGATACTACGTGTTAGTATCTTGGGGCTTTACATAGAAAGGAGTCTTTTATAAAAGAATGTACGTACGTAGTACTTTGGCTTGATAAATTGAGAATTTGTCTAAGTGTGCCTTGATAAGTACTTTGACTTGTTAAAAGAGAATTATTCTATGTATGCCTTGATTAGTACTTTGGCTTGATAAATTGAGAATTTTTCTATTTGTGCCCGGATAAGTACTTTGGCTAGTTAAACGAGAATTTATTCTATTTGTGCCGATAAGTACTTTGGCTTAGTTAATTGAGAACTTGCCTATATGTGCGGTAATAGCCTTTGAGCGCAAGTATTATGTTTTAGTAAGTTGCGACTCTCGGTTGAAGGTCGGCCGCCTTGTTGTAAGTTCTTGGGACGTGCAAAGTGATGTGGGATTCCACTGTATGCTTCCGCTACTTGTAGTACTAAGTTAAATTCCCTGATTTTTATAGAAGATACGGTAGTGCTTATGTCTTGTCTGATGGTCACGAGATAGGGTAAGAGTATAAGTGAGGTAAACCCCAAGACGCTGCACCACCTTCTGTAAGAGTATAAGTGAGGGTAAACCCCAAGACCTGCACCACCCGCTTTACGTGTTGTTTGTGACGGTTGAGATAGGTAAGAGATAATTGGCGGCAAGCCCAGACGTTATACCACCTTCTCCGGTAAGAGTATAAATGAGGGCAAGCCCAAGACGTTATACCTCTCTTTTACCACCTCCTTCAGTGGTCGAGTATAAATGAGGTAAACCCAAGACGTTATACCACATGTTCGTTGCCTACTGCCCGCGTGCGCTTTTAGAACAGGTGGGACTTGGTGTTCATGTATGCCTATTGGTGCTATGTTATATCATGACCTGCAGCGAGGAAGCGATTCCACGGGCATGATTGATATTATGGCGTGAGACCATAGTTATATTTAGTAGGACTTTGAGGCCTGCGTCCCCGACTTAATATGACCTTATGTATTGTATCAGAGGTTGGCTATCATACATGTCTCATGTTTTGTTTAGATCGTTATGATTTTATTACATACTTCCGTGTTCCACATACTTGATTCTTCGCATCGACCTCCTTGGCTGCGCTCATCCGCAGTTTAGGTACGCTGCTTGGTGATCGCAAGCGTGTGAGATCTGCTCGTGGTTTTGGATAGCTCCCTCTATCCAGGAGTTTATCTTTTTGGTATATATCCTTCATGCAGCTTTGTACGCTTTGGTACGGCGGGGCCTTGTCGTCATATTTCGCCTTAACTCCAGGTATGTATTCATATGTGGGATTGGACTCGCGTACGCAGTGTAGTGTCTTCTGTTTATGTATATGATAGAGGCGGCTTAGCCGGCTTTGCCTTGTGCGACGTTGGTTTTAAAAGAAAAAAATATGAGTCGTTATTAATTTCCGCAATATGCTTAGTTGTTAAGGTAGCGAGGGTGCCGAGGTGAGGCACCGATCCAGGCAGGGGTTGGGAGGTGTGACATAATGTTCTCGAGTACTGCGTAAACACTTAGTAAAAGTGTTAGTAATAGAATAAACAATTTTAAAAGCAATAACAAGGTGAAGTAAAGCCAAAAAATAAATTCATCTTTTACAGAGAGGCCTTGGAAATCAGGAGAATTCCTTGGCGATATTGTTAAAACAATCAAAATAGATAAAACGCCCGGATCACAGCCAAAGCATAATGAGTTTTAAACACGGAGTCTCGGATATATAAAAAATAAAGTGGGGCTAAACATGCGGTGTGAGTTTAACCACGCGGCGTGTTGGTTATCGGTATAAGTGGAAGAAATCATCATTTGCCACGAAAGCCTTCATTTATTTTATTTTAGTCTTTAGGAGCCTCAAAAATCGGCGGATAACTTTTATGCCAAATTAAAGTGTAGTATCATATTCAAACCGATGCTACAATATATTATCTTGTTCCGCGGTTTTAACAAAATAAAGCGAGTTGTCCAAAATCAGTCCGAAAGCGACAAAGCGATAGCGATGCGCGGCAATACAACAAACAAATGAGTGAATTTGTGAAATGGTAGAAACAATAACGATCGAGCAGCGAGTCGAACATCATCGCGGCACAACCCGAATCGATTCGAACATAAATAGCGATAAGAGATGGCTAGAATTTTAAACTCGACGGTTACCGTAAACAAAAATCAGTCCAACAAGCAAAAGCAAAGACATATACCGCAATAAAGCCAGAAGATTGGCGGGAGTTGTTAAAACGATTGAGTGATACCAAATAAAAGAAATCGAATCGATCCATAGATAAGTATATCATGTCGAAAGTAAAACCGAACAAAAAGAGTAGCGCGATTTTAACCATATTTTCCGGCCGGTAGAAGCAGTCTAAGAAGGCGATGGCGGTGACAAGAGAGTGGTGAAGCCTTGGTGGAGTCGCGAGTTTCAGATTTGGTGGTGACGGCGTGGGTTGGTCGGCGATTGAGTGATGGCGAGTGATGTTGGCGATGGTTAGCGGTCGTCGCCTCCGTGAGACAAAGCGTGGGGTGATGATGGTGAGGTTAATGGGTTATTTGAAAGCGATGGCGGTTCGTGGTGTTATTTGGAGATAGAACTCACGTGAAGGGGGCGGCAGCGGGAGTGGGCGAGAGGAGAGAGGAGGTTTTGAGTGATAGATGTAGGTGTCGGTTGTGTGTGTGTAGTGGTGTGGCGATGTTGGAATAAGGAAGATGAAGAGCTAAGAGAGTGCGGTGAGGGTCCTCTTTAATGGGGGTAAGGTTTTTATTTATAGAATTATTTAGGGTTAGGGTCTTGGGTATTGGATATTGGGTATTGGAGGAAAGATGAAAGGTGTCTTTTGGACTTTATTTTTGGGTCTCGGTTGGGCTTTGGTTTCTGGAGTTGGATTTGATCGAGTTGTGTCTTTGATTGGGTGATTTGACAAAATGCAAAGCAGTTCATTATTTAAAAGAAAAATTATTTAAAGATGCAAAAAATTATTAAAATGCAAATGCCGATGCAATAATAATAAAAATACAATATTTAACAAATATTTAATGCCTAATTAAAGGTAAAGACGGAATGTCAATTAATTATTTAAAGAGATGCAAAATTAGTAAAATAAAATGATCGCGCAACAATAATAACATAATATTTGAAAATGTTTAATACCTAATTAAAGTAAAAACATGATGTCAATTTACAAAAAATAAAACAACATAGAATGTTAGGTAAAAAAATATACAAAAATGCTAAAAAATGGTGATTGAAATGCGGTGTCCTAAAATACTTAAAATTACAAGAAATGACTAAAAGATGGGTCAAAATTGGGTGTCAACACTTACCATATGGATTGTATCTTACTTGAGTCATGAGATCTACAATAACCAAATCAATCCTAAACTCACACGAGGTTGTTGCTACTCGGGTGCAACCTTGCCCATTACCCTGAAAATGCGATCCACTCGCCTCCAGCAATATCTAAAACACTGCAATAAGCGACATCTGAAAAGCGTACCTCGTTCGGGCGAACGCAACGGTACACAAAGTGATACCGCCATCGGAACCTTACTAGTTGAAATTACGTTTGAAGTCACCTACTGCCGTCAGCCCCGATCATCAGATCGCATAGTCTTTCTAAAACTTCGCAATAAAATGCCTTGCTCAATTCCCGCATATAACTACGAAACAACCACAAACCATATTGTCGTAGTAACACCCAATGACGGACAAGTGCGTTAATGGCCTTGCCTCTATCGAACCACGAACCTCGACCATTAGTGCAACCTCGACATACGGTAACCATCCGCGAAGTTCCGCCCTAACTCTACATATTTCCGCTAAAACAGAGCAAACTCCCGGTTGTCAGCCAAGCGAGAACCAGTATCGACCGATGTACTCTACTGCGGCATGAGCGGCCGAAAGTCGATCTGCGGTACCAAGTATGAAGCTATGCAATCGTAAATGAAATCATACTAGTCTATATAAGCGGAGACATGTATGATAACTCTGATTCCTGACATATAACGATCATCGTTTCATTTTATGTCAAAGTCCGGATTTTAACCCTAAAGTACTACGTACGTTAAATTCCTTTTTAAGATCCATTACTTTTACGAAGGTCACCCGATACCCGTAGTATATAAAAAAAATGAGTGACTAACATTGTTAAGTAAACCAAAATGCTTTCCTTTGTAAAATCAAGTAACAACCTTATTTTCCAAACGTTCAAGTTTGCCTAATTTCGAATGCTCAAGTTTCTCATTTTAGAAAAAGGTTTCGTAGTTCATAGTTTTAGTCCTTTAAAAACATAATTCTCCTTTAAACGTTTTGAGAAACATATGTCTTATATGTGAGTAGGTTATTCTTGTTTATAATCAATCTTATTAAGCAGCCATGATCTAGGAAATGTAATATCATTTTGTCTCATCTTAGCTTCTATGCAGATGGAGGTTTCTACTGGTTTTAATACAATTCATCATTATTCAATACATTTTCCTTTATTAACGCAGTTGGTTAGTCGATACACATTCGATTTCCAAATCGGAAACATTATCCCTTTAAATAAAACCAAGTACTCATTACTCACGAATGAGGTTTCACACAAACATTCACATTAAAACAAATAAGTTAAGTCTCTTATCTTATAAGATCAAGTCTCTTAACTTCTAACATCAGTAAACCATTTTCTTTACCTCTCTTAAGACATTATACCTAACTCCCCATAAAGCTAGTATAACTCTTTTTAAAACCTTTTAAAACCAAGTGTTACTCTCCCTTCCAAAACGATTTATAAATCTTTTGAAATACATCAAGTTCTTTATTATAACTAGCCAGTTATAATTCACATCAGTTACCTTTTAAAACCACCAAGTATTTTCTTACCTACATAAAGCTGTTATAACCAACTTCCCATAAAGCCGTTATAACACTTTATGTTTTAAGAACAATCAAACACAGTTAACACATGTACGTCTACCGTACTACATAGTTCACACATATCATGCTAGAAGAGATAGGAAGAGGTTCACATACCTCGCGACGATTATCGACTAATAGCAAAACGCTCCAAGTACCTCAAACCGTCGGCTACACTCTCAGTCAAGCAGATCACTCCACACGTAGTACTACAACCTATAGAGGCCACAAAGCGCCTATTAATATCTTTTAGATCCCGTGAATATTCTACGTAAAATTGCACCTCCCCGCAACGTAAATCTCCTCTCTATCGAGGCCCGCTACCAAGCCAACGGGGTTACGTCCCGGCGGGCGTGTACAATTCTACTACAGAATGCTACACAAGTCTTATACCGTAATACACCCTATGTAATTACGATTCGCTTCTCTTATTTAAATTCAGCTTAAGTCGCAAGACATTGCAGTAAGTATTATTCGAGCTTAAGTCAAAAGACATTGCCGCACAATTATAATGTTCAGTTCTATATATAGTATACTTCAACTATATATTCCTACAACATGTAATTTCCAATTACAATAGAAGGTCAAGAGTGTTTACCTCGATAAGCCCAAAATTATCCGAGTTTAAATGTCGATCCTGAGCAAGGTTTAGCTCCTACTCCGAGCGCTCACCTGGCTTCCAAACAACCCTTAGAAGTTCTAACCAACTTCTACTTATAACTTCAACTACGGGTGAAGATTTACTTAGGTTTCGTTTTAGTGATCAGGAAAGTATAATAGTATTTTCCTGCTTTTGTAAAAGTACTTTGGAAAGTACTACAAGGTATTTGGCTAAAGTATTTTGGGCATTATAACAATACTAGGAGAGTATTTCTATACCACAACAAGGGGTATTATACGAAAACAACTAGGCTAGGGGGGGTAGACCTCTCGGCCAAGGCTTCTCGAGGGTAGTGTGGTGGACGAAAGTAAGTAAGAGGAGGGAGTATTTTGAGACTTAGGTAGATTGCTCAAGTTTGGATGAAGAAAGTTCATCAACTAAGGGGTATTTATAGGTCAAGTGAAGGCCAACCAATGGCCAAGATGAAGACAAGTGCATAGCAAGTGTAAGGCCAAGATTAAGCCACGTGCAACCTTATCCATCTACACAAAATATCCTACCTAACCCTTGACCACAATTCAACACAAAAACGTGCCAATCCTTGCCCATTTCGTCCGCCAACCTTCACCAATTAGAGGTGACAAGTGTCGCCCTCTTGTTGGTCCAAAATGTTACGCCTCTGAAAAATCCGCAAAATTATAAATGACATAGCCGGAAATTCCCTACGAAGTCGTGAAAGCGTTTCGTCGAAAAACGACTCTAACCGGTGTTGTGCACAAAAGAATTCGCCAAGCCTAAAGAAGTTCGAAAATTTCTACGCACGTCCCCACGTACATACTGGAAATACGGTATAACATTCTCCTCCTTAGAAACATTCGTCCGAATGTTCCTTCTCAAGACGGATAACGATAAGGTTCTTCTAATAAGTTGCCAACGCCACAACCGCCACGAAACAACACATGCACGCAAATACTTATATCCAAGTCCACGAGGAAACACCTCTAACATCAAAAACTTTTGTCACTTTGCGCGAGGTTCTAGTGTCACTCTCCGCGACCAACAAATGGTGCTGATCGCATGCGATTCCCGAGGTCTAAAATATACATCCTTCGCGCTTTCTCCCTTTACGAAATGATCATATCTATGCTCGCAATACATGCTCGCCTCTTACCCTTACTCGTCGTACTCTTCTCGAACTCTTGAATTCTTCCAAAGATAATGTACCACACTTGATTATCGCTTGATTCTCCAAACCTTCGAGTCACCACCTCCAACTTGGTTATCTTACTAGCCTCGATCTTCCTTAAGGCCACTGGCCTTCACGATCCGCCAGTCGAACATATTCACGAACTCACGATGGTCATCTAAACTTGGGCCTAGCACCCTCGTGACCTACCGGGCGGGACCACCCAGGTGACCCGCACTCATTCCGGCCACGGTTGACACGCAACACGCCCTCAACCCGAGCCTCGCCCGCCGACTCTCTCGTTTCTCGATCCGAACAACCTTGCTAAATCACATCATGAAAGATACCACTTTCATTTACCCAACCAGAGACTTATCACACAATATGTTCTAGGCATAAAATGCACTCGACAAGGATCACTCATGAAATCTTGTACTCAAGACGGCGCTTACATCTAAGGTCTCAATCGTAATATTCTAAGGTTCATCATTTTCTCACCCCCACTTACCCTTTTTCCCCAACGGGTTCTAAATCACATTTTAGCACAAAGCTATCCGAACATAACACTTAACACATTAACATAACATCAAAACATACAAGCCTCTCTAGATGGTTAAGGATATACTCCGAAGCTACCGCTCACTCTAATCATAAGTCGCCTGCAGGCGTATAACCGTAGGCGCGATGAACTCCATCGATCCGGTGAGGCTGCGCCATCTTTGCATACCTCCTATAAGCACGATCTCGTCACATGGCCCGACGGCGCGAGTGAAACAAGCACCGCAAAAAAGCGACATTTCGGATGATGTTTGCCACATCGTGCACAATGAGGGACATGAATCCTGGCGGCTAGCACTCACGTAAACACGTGAACGAAGCCACGAGCTCGACCAGCTCGAATACCGAACGACTGAAGGCGCGGAGGACCACTGCATCTTGGCGGAGGTACATAACTAGGCTGCTGGCGGTCGCCTCGAAAGTTACCAAAGGACCTGCTGTTACGGCCTCTTCACGATCTCGGCCATTCCGTCGACCTCTCCGTGCCTCACATCCTAGTGCATGAGCTTGCATGCGGGCAATGTCCATGCCCGGGTCAAGAGCTACACCGCATAAGCCTCGCCAGTAATCGCCGGCCGGTGACGTGGCGGTGTACTCGCCCTCCATATCCTACTCTGGTAGGAACATACCGAGCTAATGAGTCGAACTCACATTGTACTCTCTAACCGCTCGCGCCCCGCCTCGCGTCAAAAATCGCCGGCTGAGCCCTCCTCATCCGTGGAGGCAAGAAATGTGCAAGAAATGCCCTCGAGAACTGCGTCCCAAATCTGGAAGTGCATGCTCTTCCCGGGGCGGCTCCATGAATCAAACCGGCCAATCTGCAGATCACGCGGTGATGCGAACCAATACCACCGACTGCGCCTCGAGGCTCGATCACTCTCATGATCCGCTGTAGTCGCTTGATAAACTCCCGGTCGTCCTCGACTCGATCCATAGAACCGGAGGCTACAACTCGTGAAGTCCGTAGCCTCAAATGCGCTCGGGGTGAACTACGGTCTTCTTTGAAGTGGGCTGGCTGCATCGCCCTATCTCATATCGGCCACGACCACGCCGATGGCGCCATCTTCTTGTACCCGTCATCGGCTCCAGTGTGGACTGGAGGCTCAGTCTTGTAGTCTCGTGACCCACCGCTGCGGCTCTAAAGCTCTTTGGTCTTTGGCGCCGCGAAACCCGCCGTCGGATCGTCTCAGTCTTGACGCTGCGCCTCGTACTCCTCTGTATCTCACTATGACTCCTCGATTGCCTTGCCCATCTGGCTGGGTTGTCTTACGCGAGGCATAACGGTAAAGGAAAGGAATACGTCGGAGGGTCCGATTTATCACACGCCTCTAAGGCACGATCTCGGAATGAGAAGAATGGAAACCAATCCTAAATGTCCTGCACTCTTGATTATAGATGTGGTGCAACACACCGATAATCAAGACTACTAGACACGTGCGTAGACACTTTCCGAGGACTAATCGCTCTGATACCACTTTTGTCACGACCGAACCGGGCGTGGATCGTGCCTTACCCCGCACCCTAGTGATACAACATCGAGAAAATCAGCGGAAATAAAAACATGAACATGAATTAAGAGAAAAGATAAATAAAGCAGCAACCAAAAATGCTTGCCTTCATCATATATACATAAATACGACGGTTATCCTTTTTACAAACCTCCCACAACAAGCATGACCTTAAGATTTTACAACTATGACGGACAGGGCCACGCCATACCACGAATGTATAAGCATCTACGCACTCGAGTAACATACCAAAAGATAAGCCTCCGAAGGAACGGAGCTTCAATACTGTGAAAGGTGATCCTAAGCGGGGATCGATACCGATGTACCTTTTACTGCAGCATGAACGCGGCCCAGAAGGAGGTCGATAACAGTTCCAAGTATGTGAAATCAGAAAAATCAGAAATGAAATCATAATAGTCTATATAAAGCAGAGACATGTATGATAACCAAACTACAATTCACAACATAAAAGCGATCATGTCAAGTCGTGACTCACGCCTCAAAGTCATCCCTTATGCCCGTGGAACCCCTTCACCGCTTCGGCGCCTAGGTACAAATCATGTGATACGTATAATGTGTCTCGCCCATCTTATGGACCCAATATAGAAAAGTGTGGAATACATTCCTTCATCCTACGAACCGTAGTCGAGTGGAATACATTCGGATGAACCGTAGTCAGTGAAATCGTTCGGATGAACCGGTCATCAAGTGAAATACATTCCGGATGACCTAATCAAGTGAAATACATTCCCGGATGAACCGGTAATCAAGTGAAATACATTCCCGGATGAACCGGTAATCAAGTGAAATACATTCCCGGATGAACCGGTAATCAAGTGAAATACATTCCCGGATGAACCGGTAGTCGAGTAGAACACAGTACTTGCACAACAAGGCTATCGCACGTAACATGATCAAGTTTCATAACAACAAGCATAAGCAAGTTACACACAACTCAAGGTACTTTCATTTTATGTCAAAGTCCGGATTTTAACCCTAAAGTACTACGTACGTTAAATTCCTTTTTAAGATCCATTACTTTTACGAAGGTCACCCGATACCCGTAGTATATAAAAAAAATGAGTGACTAACATTGTTAAGTAAACCAAAATGCTTTCCTTTGTAAAATCAAGTAACAACCTTATTTTCCAAACGTTCAAGTTTGCCTAATTTCGAATGCTCAAGTTTCTCATTTTAGAAAAAGGTTTCGTAGTTCATAGTTTTAGTCCTTTAAAAACATAATTCTCCTTTAAACGTTTTGAGAAACATATGTCTTATATGTGAGTAGGTTATTCTTGTTTATAATCAATCTTATTAGCGGCCATGATCTAGGAAATGTAATATCATTTTGTCTCATCTTAGCACATGCAGATGGAGGTTTCTCTTGGTTTTAATACAATTCATCATTATTCAATACATTTTCCTTTATTAACGCCGCAGTGGTCTGTCGATACACATTCTGATTTCAAATCAAGAAACATTATCCCTTTAAATAAAACCAAGTACTCATTACTCACGAATGAGGTTTCACACAAACATTCACATTAAAACAAATAAGTTAAGTCTCTTATCTTATAAGATCAAGTCTCTTAACTTCTAACATCAAGAAACCATTTTTTCTTTCTCTTAAGACATTATACCTAACTCCCATAAAGCTAGTATAACTCTTTTAAAACCTTTAAAACCAAGTGTTACTCTCCTTCCAAAACGATTTATAAATCTTTGAAATACATCAAGTTCTTTATTATAACTAGCCGCTTATAATTCACATCGCTTACCTTTTAAAACCACAAAGTATTTTCTTACCTACATAAAGTGTTATAACCAACTTCCCATAAAGCCGTATAACACTTTATGTTTTAAGAACAATCAAACACAAGAATACACGACGCCTACCGTCATACATAGTTCACACATATCATGCTGAAGAGATAGGAAGAGGTTCACATACCTCGCGACGACATCGACTAATAGCAAACGCCCAAGTACCTCAAACCGTCGGCTACACTCTCACCAAGCGAGTCACCCACACGTAGTACTACAACCTATAGAGGCCACAAAGCGCCTATTAATATCTTTTAGATCCCGACGTAGAATATTCTACGAGAAAATTCGGCTCCCCGCAAATGCAGCGTAAATCTCTCCTCTATCGAGGCGGCTACCAAGCCAACCAGGGGTTAACACGTCTGACCGGACGTACAATTCTACTACACAAAGAATGCTACACAAGTCTCTCGTATGTCTGATCTATGTAATTACTGATTCGCTTCTCTTATTTAAATTCAAGCTTAAGTCGCAAGACATTGCGTAAGTATTATTCGTGCTTAAGTCAAAAGACATTGCCGCACAATTATAATGTTCAGTTCTATATATAGTATACTTCAACTATATATTCCTACAACATGTAATTTCCAATTACAATAGAAGGTCAAGAGTGTTTACCTCGATAAGCCCAAAATTATCCGAGTTTAAATGTCGATCCGAGCAAGGTTTAGCTCTACTCAGCGCCCGACCAGCTCAAACAACCCTTAGAAGTTCTAACCAACTTCTAATTATAACTTCAACTACGGGTGAAGATTTACTTAGGGTTTCGTTTTAGTGATTGAGGAAAGTATAATAGTATTTTCCGGCTTTTGTAAAAGGTACTTTGGAAAGTACTACAAGGTATTTGGCTAAAGTATTTTGGGCATTATAACAATACTAGAGAGTATTTCTATACCACAACAAGGGTATTATACGAAACAACTAGGCTAGGGGAGGGGGTAGACCTCTCGCCAAGGCTTCTCGAGGGGGTAGTGTGGTGGACGAAAGTAAGTAAGAGGAGGAGTATTTTGAGACTTAGGTAGATTGCTCAAGTTTTGGATGAAGAAAGTTCATCAACTAAGGGGTATTTATAGGTCAAGTGAAGGCCAACCAATGGCCAAGATGAAGACAAGTGCATAGCAAGTGTAAGGCCAAGATTAAGCCATGTGCAACCTTATCCATCTACACAAAATATCCTACCTAGCCCTTGACCACAATTCAACACAAAAACGTGCAATCCTTGCCCATTTCGTCCAACCTTCACCAATTGTAGGGTGACAAGTGTCGCCTCTTGTTGGTCCAAAATGTTACGTCTCTCGGAAAAATCCGCAAAAATTATAAATGACATAGCCGGAAATTCCCCTACGAAAGCTGTGAAAACGTTTCGTCGAAAAACGACTCTAACCGGGTGTTGTGCACAAAAAGAATTCGGCCAAGCCTAAAGAAGTTCGAAAATTTCTACGTACGTCCCCCACGTACATACTCTGGAAATACGGGGTATAACATCGCCGATAGGCTGGTTTGATGTGGGCGAGGTGCAGTTAGTGGGGCCAGACTTGATACAGCAGGCAGTGGATAAGGTGAAGCTTATCCAGGAGAGGCTATTGACAGCTCAGAGTCGACATAAGTCGTATGCAGATCATCGTCGTCAGCATCTGGAGTTTGAGGTTGATGATTGGGTTTTCCTGAAGGTGTCACACATGAAGGGTGTGATGAGATTTGGGAGGAAAGGGAAGCTCAGTCCAAGGTACATTGGGCCTTATCAGATTGTCCGCAGGGTAGGCAAAGTTGCCTATGAGTTGGATCTGCCGTCCGATCTGGAGGTAGTGCATCCGGTTTTTCATGTTTCTATGCTGAGGAGATGTATCGGGGATCCATCTAGAGTGCACCCAATTGACGATGTCCAGGTGACCGAGGGGTTATTGTATGAGGAGAGTCCCATAGCGATACTCGATCGTCAGGTTAGGCGGTTGCGGACGAAGGATGTGGCTTCCGTCAAGGTCTTATGGCGGAACGAGAACAGGGAGGAGATGACGTGGGAAGCAGAGGAGGACATGAGGCAGAGGTATCCTCACTTATTCCCCACACCTCCAGGTAACTCACTTTCCTACTTGCTGGTTTTAATTTTATCATATTTGCTTAAGTGTTGTATTGTGGCCATGTGTGGCAATTGCAAACTGTTTAAATTGAGAGGAACTATATCGTTATCTGTCTTGAGAAGGAACATTCGGGACGAATGTTTCTAAGGAGGGGAGAATGTTATACCCCGTATTTTCCAGAGTATGTATGTAAGGACGTACGTACAATTGTTCAAACCCTAATTAGGTTTAGGATAAATTGTGAACTTTCAACGGAAAAGATTCCGAACCTTGTGAAGGAAATTCTACGTTTTTAATATTTTAACCGATTACGGATTTTTCCGAAAGATGAAATATTTTGGACCAATAGGAGGGCGACATGTGTCACCCTTAGGTGGCATGTTTGGACGAAAATGTTGGGCTTGTGGACAAGTCAAATAGTCAAGTCTTGCAAGATATTTCTTTGGGTGAGTGGGAGTAGGTAAGGGACGATTTTTGTGGGCAAGTGGGGGCTTGCCTTGGGCGTTTTTTTTGTGCTAGTGGAAGGCCACATGGCTCATTGTTGTGGGGGACATATGTCCCAATGTTGTGGTGAACATATGTCCCAAGGTTGTGGTGGACACTTGGTGGAAGACTCCGCTTACACAAGCTATCTAATCTACACCCTCCATTTGTTTTAATCTTGGCCTTGGTGGTTCTATAAATACCCTCAAGTGCAAGACTTCTTCATCCACTTAAACACATTCCAAGTCTCCAAAATCCTTCCCTTAGTTGCTAGTTCTCGTCCAACTCCTCCCCCTTTCCTAGTTGTCTCGTCCAAGCAACACCCTTGGTAGAAAATATTCTCAGTATTGTTACTATTCCAAAATACCTTAGCCAAATACCTTGTAGTATTCCAAAGTCACCTCTATACTAAAAGCCCGTAAATACTACTTTATATCCTTTAGTCACAAAACGAAACCACAGGAAAATCTTCATAGTTGGTTGAAGTGTTAAGTAGAAGTTGTTTAGAAACTTCTAAGGGTTTCGAGCTATCGGAGCATGCAAATTAGGAGCTAAACGTTGTTCAGATCGACATTTAAACTTGGATAATTTTGGGCTTAGAGGTAAATATCTTGTCCTTCTATTGTAGTTGGAGATTACATATTGTAATAGTAAAGAAATAAGTATAAGATATATGGAAGGAGAGTATAAAAGAAGAGAATTGAACTCAGATTTACATATTTGTATTTACGAGACTGAGTAGTTTGACAGTGGGAAGTCTTCAATTTTCCGTAGGATAGAGAACCTTCGCTTAGAATATTCTACAGAGTAGTCTAGACGTTGATAGACGATTTGACTATTATAGGTTAATACTCATGGCGACATATTCGACTTGGCGGTGGATTTCGCGTAGGAGGTATGTGATTCTTCCTATCCTCTTGAGCATGATATTTTTAAAATATATATATAGTACGGTAGACGTACGTGTGTTAACTGAACATGGTTTTACTTTGATGTCTTTTGACTTGAGTCTAAATAATAAGAATCTTGAAGTATTTTGTCACGACCCGAACCCGGGCCCGTGACTGGTGCTTTACCCCGGGCACCCAAGTGATACAACATCAGAGAAAATCAGCGGAAATAAAACATAAACATGAAACAAGAGATATGATAAATAAACAGGCCAACCAAAACATTTGCCTTCTGTATATATACAAAAAAAAAACCCAAACAATTATCCTTTACAAACTATGCCCACAACAGTACTACAGACCTCTAAGAAAGTGACAACAACTATGACGGGACAGGGCCCCGCCATACCCCTGAATGTACAAGAACATACAGACTCAGGGTAACATACCGAAAGATAAGCCTCCGGAGAAACGGAGCTTCCCAATACGAACTGTTGTGATCCTGGCGAGGATCAACAACGACACTTCTACCTGCAGCATAACGCAGCCCCGGCGAGGTCGATCTAACAAGTACCAAGTATGTGAAATGAAAATACTATAAACGAAATCATAATATCTAAAATAAAACAGAGATGTATGATAACAAAGCTACGATTCAACATAAAAGCGCCTCTGCAAGTCGTGACTCACGCCTCAAAGTCATCCTCATGCCCGAACGCCTTCTCACCGCCATATCTAGGTATTAGTCATGTGATACGTATAACCTGTCTCGCCATCTCATAGACCCGAGTGTCGCATCGTATGGAATACATTCCGCCCATCTCATGGACTCGGTAGAAACGCAGGAATACATTCCCGTTCATCTCATGAACTCGGTAGTCGGATGGAATACATTCCGGTTCATCTCATGAACGCGTAGTCGAGTGAAATACATTCCGTTCATCCGTGAACGCCGTCGAGTGAAATACATTCCGCTCATCCCATGAACGCGGTAGTCGAGTGAAATACATTCCCGCTCATCCTACGAACGCGTAGTCGAGTGAAATACATTCCCGCTCATCCATGAACGCGTAGTCGAGTGAATACATTCGCTCATCCCATGAACGCGTAGTCGAGTGAAATACATTCCGCTCATCCTACGAACGCGTATGAAAGTGAAATACATTCCGGTTCATCCCACGAACGCGTAGTCGAATGAAATACATTCTCGCTCATCCACGAACGCGGTAGTCGAGTGAAATACATTCCCGGTTCATCTCATGAACGCGGTAGTCGAGTGAAATACATTCCCGGTTCATCCCATGAACGCGGTAGTCGAGTGAAATACATTCCCAGTTCATCCCATGAACGCGGTAGTCGAGTGAAATACATTCCCGGTTCATCCCATGAACGCGGTAGTCGAGTGAAATACATTACTTGCACAACAAGGCTATCACACGCAAACATAGGCAAGTTACACACAACTCAAAGTACTTTCATTTTATGCCAAAATCCCGGTTCTGACCCCAAAGTATTGCGTGCGTTAATTTCTCTAAAAAGATCTAATTCTTTTATAAAGGTCACCCGATACCCGTAGTATTAAAATAGAGTGACTCACATTTTTAAGTAAACCAGAACACTTTCTTTTCAAAATCAAGTAACAACATTCCTTTCAAAAAAAGTTCAAGTTTGCCTAATTTCAATGACTCAAGTCTCTTACTTTAGAAAGGTTTCATAGTTCATAGTCTTAACGAAATAACAAAGTCTCTTTTTAAAACACTTGAGTAACATATGCCTTATGTGTGAGTAGTTTATTCTTGTTTATAACAATCTTATTAAAGCAGCCATGATCTAGAAAATGTAATACAATTTTGTCTTATCTTAGCTTCTATGCAGATGGAAGTTTCTACTGATTTTAATATAATTAATTAGTCAATACATTTTCCTTTATTAGCGTTGCAGTGGTTTGTTCGACCCTTATTCTCATTTCCGAAATCAGTAAAACATTATTCATTAAAACCACGTACTCATTACTCACGAATGAGGTTTCACAACTTTTTAACAAAATTCATATCAAGTCAATTAAGTTAAGTCTCTTATCTTTCAAGATCAAGTCTCTTAACTTCTACAATCAATAACCCATTCTTTTACCTACATAGAGTCGTTATAACTAACTTCCCATAAAACTACTATAACACCCTATGTTTTAAACAAACCAAATTCATTTAGCACATGTACGTCTACCGTACTACATAGTTTACAAAACATCATGCTAGAAAGGATAAGAAGAGGTTCACATACCTCGCGATTATCTGATAAGCAAAACGCCCACAAGATCAGAACCGCTTAGCCTTTTCCACTCTTCAAGTAGAATATGCTACTCACAGTACTGCAACCTATAAAGGCCACAAAACGCCTATCAACTCATAGATCTCTTCGTGGAATGTTCTACAGAAAATTCAGTAGCACCTCCCCCCGTAACCACTCAAATCTCCTCCTCTATCGAGGCCGGCTACCAAGCCAACCAGGGGGGGGGGGTTACACGTCTAACCGGACGTGTACAATTCTACTTCACAGTAATACTACACAAGTCTACTGTAAATACAGTCCTATGTAAGTACAGTTCAATTCCTTTTAACATCCTTCTATACAGTGTAATTACAGTCCAATATTCATTCTATATATAGTATACTTCAACTATATATTACAACAACATGTAATTTCCAATTACAATAGGGGGACAAGATTATTTACCTCGATAAGCCCAAAATTATCCAAGTTTAAAGTCGATCCTGAGCAAGGTTTAGCTCCTACTCCGTGCGCTCCAACCCGCTCCAAACAACCCTTAGAAGTTCTAACCAACTTCTACTCATATACTTCAACCAACTATGAAGATTTCCTTAGGGTTTCGTTTTGTGACTGGAGGGAAGTATAGTAGTATTTTTGGGCTTTTTTAGATAGGGTAACCTTGGAATACTACAAGGTATTTGGGGCCAAGGTATTTGGGATTTATACAACAATACTGAGAAGTATTTTCTACCCAGGGAGGGGTATTTCACGAAAACACCACGGCAAGGGGCGGGGGGGTGTACTTCGGCCGAGGGCCTCTCAAAGGGGGAGGGTGTGGCGGACGAAAACACTAGAAGGGAGGGAGGGGCTTCAAGACTTAGAAAGTCATTTGATGGACGAAGAAAACCTTCAAGTTAGGGGTATTTATAGGACCTCAATGGTCAAGATCAAGCCAAGTGGGGGCTAGTGGAGGTGTAGATTAGGACATGTGTGTGGGTCCCACTTGGTCATCCACTACACAAAATATCTCACAAATATCCTACCTAACCTTGACCAAAAAATAAAGGCAAAACGTGCCAATGGAAGACCATTTCGTCAGTCCACTGAGGTGACAAGTGTCGCCCTCTCGTTGGTCCAAAATATTTTATCTCTCGGAAAAATCCGCAAAAATATAAATGACATAGCCGTAATTTTCCCTACGCAAGTTTTGGAAAACGTTTCGTCGAAAAACGATTCTTTTCGCTAGTTGTGCCTAAATTTTCGATCCTTTGCCTATTTAAGGCTTATACTTTTGTACGTACGTCCTCACGTACATACTCTGGAAATACGGGGTATAACATTCTCCCCTCCTTAGAAACATTCGTCCCGAATGTTCCTTCTCAAGACAGATTACGATAAGGATCCTCGTAACTTAAACAAGTTGCTAATGCCACACCTGGCCACAAAATAACACACGTTCACTTCTTTCCTTACTCGTCGTACCCTTCTCGTACACTCGAATTCTTCCTAACAAACTCACCACATTTCTGTTATTGCTTCAGTTTCCAAAATCTCTGGAGTCACCACCTCCAAACTTGGTCATCTTACTAGCCTCAATCTCCTTTAAGGCCATTCCCGGCCTTCACGATCCGATTCTGGTCGAACATATCCACGAACTTATGCAACGGTTACCTAAACTTGGGCTTTGCACCCTCGTGATCCTACCACCTGGCGGGACCACCTGAATCGACCCCACCTTAATCCGACTACGGGTTGACCCGCAATACGTCCTCAACCCGACCCTCCGTCGTGCCGAACTCTCTTGCTTCTCGATCCGGAATAATCTCACAACTCAAGTCAGGAAAACCTAGTGGTCTTCTTAGCCCAACTACCCTCTTTCATTTCATACCACTCAGAGACTTATCACACAACTATATCCCACGTATACTATGTACTCTGATAAAGGTCAACACAAACATAATTCTTTTACTCAAGATGGCCTCGCATCTAAGGGTTCTACGTATAAAACTCTAAGGCTCAAACTTTCCCTGTCCCCAAACTTAACCTTCTAATTAACCATGTTTCTAATCACAATTTTAACATAATGCTATCTGAACATAATACTTAACACTTTACCATAATATCAACGCATACTAGTCTCTAGAGGGGTAAGAATATACATGTAACATCTGCTCCACTCTAATCATGACGCACTCGCAGTATGATACCGTAGGCGCGATGATCTCGCCATCGACCCGGTAGGCTGCGTCATTCTGCTGGTACCCCGCCTATAAGCATAGTCTCTCGTCACATGGCTCGACGCCGCAGTGAAACAAGCACCGCAGAAGACGACATTCCCCGGGATGACGCTTGCCACATCGTGCACACTGAGGGGGACATGAATCCTGCTGGCTAGAACCCGTGTATATCTCAGAAACTAAGCCCTCGAGCTCGACCAGCCCCGAATACCCCGAACGCCCCGAGATCGCGAGGACCACTGCATCGGGCGAGGTACATAACTAGTCTTGCCGAGGCGGTCCGCTCGAAAGTTACCAAAGGACCTCGTTGTCTCGCCCTCTTCTCGCTGATCTCGGCCATTCCGCCGACCTCTCCGCCTCACATCCAAGTGCATAAGCTCGCATGCGGGCAATGTCCATGCCCGAAGAGCTACACCCGAACAAGCCTCGCCAAGTAATCATCAAGCCGGTGATGTAGCGGTGCACTCGCCCTCCATACTAGCTACTAACGCGGGACATACCGAAGCACGCGTCAAACTCACATTGTACTCCCGAATCCGTACACCCGGCCCGCCTCAACGCCAAAAATCGTTTACCGAGCCTCTCATCCGCGAGGCAAGAAATGTGCAAGAAATGCCCCGAGAACTCGCCCCATACGGCTGAAAGTGCATACTCTCCCGACGGCTCACGATCAAACCAATGATCGCGAGATCACGCAGCCGATGCGAACCTAAGACCACCGACTCGGTCTCAAGCCTTGATCACTCTCATGATCCGTCAGAATCGCTTGATGAACTCCTCGCGATCATCCTCGTGCCTCGACCCATAGAACTCGCGCTACAACTCGTAAAGTCCCGTAGCCTCAAACTATCCGACTCGGGTGAACCACGGGTACTCATCGAACCGAGCCGCCAGATCCAAATTTATCCTCGCGCCGCCACGATCCTCGCCAATAATCGAGCCATCTCTTTGTACTTAACTCCTCCGCTCCAGCCGTGGACCGAGGTTCGTGTATCGTGGTCTCAGCAGACCCGCCGCGCTCTAAACTCGCTGGGTTGGCGGCGTTGCAAAACTCGCCGTCGGAAGCATCGCTCGTGCATCGACGCTCGCGCTCGCATTCTCTCGTGTCCTACTAGCGCCTCCTCGGCTGCCTTGCCCTTTGTCACGACCTGCCCGGCCCGTGGATCGTGCCTTACCCCGGGCACCCTAGTGATACAACATCAGAGAAAACCAGCGGAAATAAAAAACTTAAACATGCAAAATAGATATGGATCATGATGAAATAAAATAGGCCAACCCAAACGGTTGCCTTTCAACATATATATATAAATACCCGAACAGTTATCCTTTTTACGCATCGCCTCAACAAAGGCTGCACTTAAGATTTATACAACAACTATGACGGGACAGGGCCCCGCCATACCCCTGAATGTACAAGGACCTACAGAACTCAGGGTAACATACCAAAGATAAGCCTCCGAAGGAACGGAGCTTCCCAATACGCTGAAAGGTGATCCTAAAAGCGGGGATCGACAGATGTACCTCTACCGCAGATGAACGCAGCTTCGGGCGAGGTCGCATAACAGTACCAAGTATGTGAAATCAGAAATATCAGAAATGAAATCATAATAGTCTATAAAAGCAGAGACAGTATGATAACCAAACTACAGACACACACGTAATGCTTATATCAATTCGTGGTCTCACGCCCACAACATCAATCCCGCTGGAGTACCTTCTCATCACGGCGATCTATGATATCATAACAACAAGACAAAGAATCCAAATGGAGCATACCCGCGCGCACGATCGTGTCGCATGTCCAAAGTGGAACAAATAAGACAACATTCCAATGGAAGCATACCCGCAGCGCTACGATCGTGGATGAGGTCCAAAGGAAACAATAAGACAAGATTCCAAATGGAAGCATACCCGCAGCGCTACGATCGTGTCGTGAGGTCCAAAGGGAAACAATAAGACAAAGATTCCAAATGGAAGCATATCCGCAGCGCCACGCATCGCGGTCAAGATGTCCAAAGGGAAACAATAAGACAACAAGGCGGTAATCAAAGTGGAAGCATACCCGCGCCACGATCGTGTCGTGATGTCCAAAGCGATTAACAAAAGTAACACTATCAACAGAACGCATCTGCGGAATTTATCCGCCACCGCCGGCCACGCCCAAGTAAGTTCTCAACAAGTCAACCGACCTCCATCGAGACGCCAGAGTATAGAAACACAATTCTTGCACAACAAAGGCTATCACAACAAGCATAGGCAAGTTTTACAACAACAAGCATAGGCAAGTTTCACAACAACAAGCATAGGCAAGTTTCACAATAACAAGCGTAGGCAAGTTTATACACAACTCAAGTACTTTCATTTTATGCCCAAGTCCTGCTTTAACTCCTAAAGTACTACGTACGTTATATTCATTTTAAAGAGATCTATTCCTTTTATAAAAGTCACCCGATACCCGTAGTATAAAAATAGAGTGACTTATATCTTTTAAGTAAACCAAAACAACTTCCATACTTTTCTTTTTTAAAACCAGATTAAGGCAACACCATGCTTTCTTTTTGACCAAAACACTTCTCTTTTAAAGTCAAGTTACCACATTAAAACCAATGATAAAACCTTTCTTTTGTTTTCATAAGGTCGTTATAACCAACTTCCAATAAAGTCGTTATAACACCTTATGTTTTAAAACATCTTAAGACAACACAATGCCTTTCTTTTCCTAAAGTTCCAGGTTTGCCTAATTTCAATTACACAAGTCTCTTTTTGAAAAGTTTCATAGTTCAATGTCTTAATCTCTTTTAAAACAATTGAGTAACATATGCCATAAAGTAATAGGTTATTTTTGTTCATAATCAATCTTATTAAGCACCATGATCTAGAAAATGTAATATCATTTTGTCTCATCTTAGCTTCTATGCAGATGGAGGTTTCACTGATTTTAATAATACTTAATTATTCAATACATTTTCCTTTATTAACGCCGCAGTTGGTTTGTCGATACATATTCGATTTCGAATCAAGAAACATTATTCTTTTAAAAACCAAGTACTCATTACTCACGAATGAGGTTTCACACAAACATCCATATTAAGTCAAGTCTCTTATCTTTTAAGAATAAGTCTCTTAACTTCTAAACCATTAAACCATTCTTTTTATCTCTTAAGACGTTACACCTAACTACTCATAGTTGGTATAACTCTTATGTTTTCAAACCAAGTATACACTTCTTTCAAAAGGTTTCTTAATCTTTTAGAATACTTCAAGGTTCTTTATTATCACCCATCAAGTCTGTTATAAGTCAAATCGCTTATCTTTAAAACCACAAAGCATTTCTCATTTACATAGAGTTGTTATAACCAACTTCCCATAAAGCCGTTATAACACTTTATGTTTAAAAACAATCAAATACATTTAACACACGACGTCACCGCACTACATATAGTTATACACGTATCATGCTAGAACAGATAGGAAGAGGTTCACATACCTCGCGACGATTATCGACTAATAGCAAAACGCCCAAGTTCCTCAAACCGCTTGGCTACACTTTAAGCCAAGCAGATCACTCCACACGTAGTACTACAACCTATAGAGGCCACAAGGCGCCTATTAATATCTTTAGATCTCGACGTATAATATTCTACAGAAAATTCGGCAGCACCTCCCCCCCCGCAACAGCGTAATTCTCCTCCTCTATCGAGGCCGCCACCAAGCCAACCAGAGTGGGGTTTACACGCTTAACCGACGTGTACAATTCTACTTCACAAGAATGCTACACAAGTCTCATCAGTAATACGCCCTATGTAATTACGCTTCACTTCTTTAAAATTCGAGCTTAAGTCGCAAGACATCGCTGTAAGTATTATTCAGCTTAAGTCGCAAGACATTGCCGCACAACTATGTTCAGTTCTATATATAGTATACTTAACTCTATACTCCTACAACATGTAATTTCCAATTACAACAGAAGGTCATGAGTGTTTACCTCGATAAGCCCAAAATTATCCAAGTTATATGTCGATCCTGAGCAACGTTTAGCTCCTACTCCGCGCGCTCCAACCCGCTCCAAACAACCCTTAGAAGTTCTAACCAACTTCTACTAATAACTTCAACTACGGGTGAAGATTTACTTAGGGTTTCGTTTTTGTATCGAGGAAGTATAATAGTATTTTCTGGCTTTTGTATAAGTGTAACTTTGGGAATACTACAAGGTATTTGGGCATTATAACAATACTTGGAGAGTATTTCAATACCACAAAAGGGGGGTATTTATACGAGACAACAAGGCTAGGGGGGGTACCCCACGGCTAGAACACTACAAAGGGGAGGGGGAAGCTTTCGGCCAAGGGCCTTACTCAAAGGGGGAGGGTTTGGACGATTTTAACTCTCAAAGGGGAAGAGATTTCAAGACTTGGAAAAATGATTTTGGATGAAGAAAGTTCATCAACTAAGGGGTATTTATAGGTCAAGGAATGGCCAACCAATGGCCAAGATTCTTCCAAGTGTTAGGCAAGTGTAGGCTAGGATTAAGCCATGTGCACCTTATCCATCTACCACACCAACTTGCACAAAATATCCTACCAACTAAAGTGCCCTTATTTCGCCCCATCACGCTTCTAAGCTTCCAATGAGGGTGACACATGTCACCCTCCCGTTGGTCCAAAATGTTACGCCTCTCGGAAAAATCCGCAAAAATTATAAATGACATAGCCGAATTTTCCCTACGAAAGTCGTGGAAACGCTTCAAAAAACGACTCTTTTTGGTAGTTATGTACAATTTCGAACCTTGCCTAACTTTAAGGCTCAAATTTCTACGTACGTCCTCACGTACATACCCTGGAAATACGGGGTATAACATTCTCCCCTCCTTAGAAACATTCGTCCCGAATGTTCCTTCTCAAGGTGGATTACGAAGAAGATCTTCTAACAAGTTGCCAACGCCACGCCTGGCCACGAACTAACACACGTTCTCATCCTTCCTTACTCATCGTGCCCTCCTCGAACACTTGTACTATTCTAGTATACGTACCACACTTCAGTCATCGCTTCAGTTCCCAACACTTTGGAGTCACAACCTCCAAACTTGGTCATCTTACTAGCTTCACTTTCCTCTAAGGCCATTCCCGCCTTCATGAACCGATTCGTCGAACATATCCACAAACTCATACGATGGTCATCTAAATTGGGCCTAGCACCTCGTGACTCCTACCACCGGCGGGACCACCCAGAGCCGACCCCCACTCGAACAGCCGCTGGTTGGCCCTCAACATGGCCCCAACCCGACCCACTTAACGCATCACGCCTTGTTCCCGATCCGAACAATCTTTTCTACAGTCATGAAAGCTACCACTTCCATTGCACACTACCTGTGGATTTCATCACACAAAACGTTCTAGGCATAAAAATGCACTCCGACAAGGATCACATGCAAAACTGTACTCAAGACTACTTTACATCTAAGGTCTCAATCAGTAATATTCTAAGGTTCATCATTTTCTCACCCTCGAGCTTACCCTTCTCACTAACCAGGTTCTACATCACGTTTTAGCACAAAGCTATCCGAACATAACACTAAACACATCATCACAACATCAATACATACAAAACTCTAGAGGGTTAAGGATATACTGAAAATAGCGATTCGAGGACCGCTTAAAATCGGGAACTTCCACCGCGACTTACCGTGGCCCGCCGTATGAACATCCCGCTCGACTATGGAAGGTGAAGAACCCGCAACGATCCTCAGAGTCAGGCTATCCTACCACTACCCTGGCCTGACAGTCTCCCAAAATGGCCTGCTGGCCGCATGTAAAACAAACTCCCGACTAGCACGACACTCCCATCGCGAGTCTACCACACGGTCACAACGAGGTATGGGTGGCTTCACCGTTAACATCCCCGCTCCCAAAATCTGAACCTCGAGCCCCGACCGCCCCAAAACTCTGGACACTTTGAAGATTGTAGAGGACCACTCTGTATGGGCGGAGGCGTATAACTAGTCTGCTGCTGAGGCGGTCTGCCTCGAAAATCACCAAAGGACCATGCAGTTCTGGCCCTCTTCTGCTGACTTTGGTCATTCCGTCGATTCCTCCGCTCCTCACCTCCAAGTGCATAAGCCTGCATGCGGCAATGTCCATGCCCAATCAAGAGCTACACCCGAACAACTCTCGCTAGGTAATCATCGAGCCTCAGAATATATCGGTGGACTCGATCCTCCATACTAGCTACTAATGCGGACGCACGCCAATGAGTCGAACTCCACATTGTACTTCGCATCAGACGCCTGCTTCGCCGCAACACCAAAAATCATTACCGAGCCCTCCTCATTTGTGGCGGCAAGAAGTGTGCAAGAAATGCCTTTGAGAACTCGTCCCGAAAGCCGAAGTGCATTCTCTCCCGACGCCTCCCACGAATCAAACCAATCGATCGCGTATCACGCGGCCGATGCGAACTCAGACCACCGACTCGGTCTCCGAGGCCTTGATCACTCATGATCCGTCAGAATCGCCGGATGAACTCCTGCGATCATCCTCGTGCCTCGACCCATAAAACTCGCGTTACACTCGTAAAATCCCGTAGTCTCAAATCCGCTCGGGGTTGAACTACGGTGCTACTGGATCGAACCGCTGGCCCAGCTTATCTCAAGTTCGCCACAACCCCGCCATTAATCGCCCATCTCCTTGTAACCCATCTCATCCGCTTCCAGCCGCGGATCGAGGCTCAGTATCAGAGTCTCAGCAGCCATCGCTGCAGCCTCTAAACTCACAGGCCGGGCGTGTCGCAAAACTCGCCGTCAAGTACTATCTCGTGCATCGATCGCTCGCGCTCGCATTTCTCTCAGATCCCACTAGCTCCCTGCCGCCTTGCACTGGCTCGGGCCTTACGCGAGGCATAATCGTAAAGGAAAGGAATACGTCGTAGGGGTTCAACTCATCACACAATCTAAGGCACGATCTCGTAATGAGAAGAATGGAAACCAATCCTAAATGTCCTATAGCCTCCGATTATAGATGTGGTGCACAACACACCGATAATCAAGACTCTACTAGACACGATGCGTAGACACTTTCCGAGGATTAATCGCTTCTAATACCACTTTTGTCACGACTGCCCGGCCCGTGGATCGTGCCTTACCCTGCACCCTAGTGATACAACATCGAGAAAACCGGAAATAAAAACTTAAACATGCAAAATAGATATGGATCATGATGAAATAAAATAGGCCAACCCAAACGGTTGCCTTTCAACATATATATATAAATACGAACGCTTATCCTTTTTACTGCATCGCCCCAACAAAGGCTGCACTTCTAAGATTTATACAACAACTATGACGGATGTGCCCGCCATACCCCGAATGTACAAGGACCTACGTAACTCGTGGTAACATACCAAAGATAAGCCTCCGAAGGAACGGAGCTTCCTAATACGCCGAAGGTGATCCTAAAAGCGGGGATCGACAACATGTACTTCTACTGCGGATGAACGCACTTCAAGGAGGTCAAGATAACAGTACCAAGTATGTGAAATCAGAAAATACGTAAATGAAATCATAATAGTCTATAAAAGCGAGATGTATGATAACCAAACTACGACACACACGCAATGATTATATCAATTCGTGGTCTCACGCCCACAACATCAATCCATGCCCGCGAGTACCTTTCCTCATCCGCAGCCATGATATCATAACAACAAGACAAGAATCCAAATGGGAGCATACCCGCGCGCTACGATCGTGTCGATATGTCCAAAGGGAACAAATAAGACAACATTCCAATGGAAGCATACCCGCGCTACGATCGTGTCGATGGTCCAAAGGGAAACAATAAGACAAAGATTCCAAATGGAAGCATACCCGCGCGCCACGATCGTGTCGAGAGGTCCAAAGGGAAACAATAAGACAAAGATTCCAAATGGAAGCATATCCGCGCGCGCCACGATCGTGTCGTGATGTCCAAAGGGAAACAATAAGACAACAAGGCGGTAATCAAAGTGAAGCATACCCGCAGCGCTCGCGATCGTGTCGTGATGTCCAAAGCGATTAACAAAAGTAACACTATCAACAGAACGCACTGCGGAATTTATCCGCCACCACGGCCACGCCCAAGTAAGTTCTCAACAAGTCAACCGACCTCCATCGAGTCGCCAGAGTATAGAAACACAATTCTTGCACAACAAAGGCTATCACAACAAGCATAGGCAAGTTTTACAACAACAAGCATAGCAAGTTTCACAACAACAAGCATAGGCAAGTTTCACAATAACAAGCGTAGGCAAGTTTATACACAACTCAAGTACTTTCATTTTATGCCCAAGTCCTGTTTTAACCCTAAAGTACTACGTACGTTAAATTCCTTTTAAAGAGATCTATTCCTTTTATAAAAGTCACCCGATACCCGTAGTATAAAAATAGAGTGACTTATATCTTTTAAGTAAACCAAAACAACTTCCATACTTTCCTTTTTTAAAACCAGATTAAGGCAACACCATGCTTTCTTTTTTGACCAAAACACTTCTCTTTTTAAAGTCAAGTTACCACATTAAAACCAATGATAAAACCTTTCTTTTGTTTTCATAAGGTCGTTATAACCAACTTCCAATAAAGCTGTTATAACACCTTATGTTTTAAAACATCTTAAGACAACACAATGCCTTTCTTTTCCCTAAAGTTCCAGTTTGCCTAATTTCAATTACACAAGTCTCTTTTTTGAAAAGTTTCATAGTTCAATGTCTTAATCTCTTTTAAAACAATTGAGTAACATATGCCATAAAGTAATAGGTTATTTTTGTTCATAATCAATCTTATTAAGCAGCCATGATCTAGAAAATGTAATATCATTTTGTCTCATCTTAGCTTCTATGCAGATGGAGGTTTCTACTGATTTTAATAATACTTAATTATTCAATACATTTTCCTTTATTAACGCTGCAGTGGTTTGTCGATACATATTCTGATTTCCGAATCAGTAAAACATTATTCCTTTAAAAAACCAAGTACTCATTACTCACGAATGAGGTTTCACACAAACATCCATATTAAGTCAAGTCTCTTATCTTTTAAGAATAAGTCTCTTAACTTCTAAACCATTAAACCATTCTTTTTATCTCTCTTAAGACGTTACACCTAACTACTCATAGAGTTGGTATAACTCTTATGTTTTCAAACCAAGTATACACTTCTTTCAAAAAGGTTTCTTAATCTTTTAGAATACTTCAAGGTTCTTTATTATCACCCATCAAGTCGGTTATAAGTCAAATCAGTTATCTTTAAAACCACAAAGCATTTCTCATTTACATAGAGTCGTTATAACCAACTTCCCATAAAGCCGTTATAACACTTTATGTTTAAAAACAATCAAATACATTTAACACATGACGCTCACCGTACTACATAGTTATACACGTATCATGCTAGAACAGATAGGAAGAGGTTCACATACCTCGCGACGATTATCGACTAATAGCAAAACGCTCCAAGTTCCTCAAACCGCTTGGCCTACACTTTAAGCCAAGCGGATCACTCCACACGTAGTACTACAACCTATAGAGGCCACAAGGCGCCTATTAATATCTTTAGATCTCGACGATAATATTCTACGTAAAATTGGCAAAGACTCCCCGCAATGCGTAATTCTCCTCCTCTATCGAGGCCGCTACCAAGCCAACCAGAGGGGGTTTACACGCTTAACCTGACGTACAATTCTACTTCACAAGAATGCTACACAAGTTCATCTGATACACCCTATGTAATTACAGATTCACTTCTTTAAAATTCAGCTTAAGTCGCAAGACATTGCCGTAAGTATTATTCAGGCTTAAGTCAAAAGACATTGCCGCACAACTATGTTCAGTTCTATATATAGTATACTTAACTCTATACTCCTACAACATGTAATTTCCAATTACAACAGAAGGTCATGAGTGTTTACCTCGATAAGCCCAAAATTATCCAAGTTATATGTCGATCCTGAGCAACGTTTAGCTCCTACTCCGCGCGCTCCAACCCGCTCCAAACAACCCTTAGAAGTTCTAACCAACTTCTACTAATAACTTCAACTACGGGTGAAGATTTACTTAGGGTTTCGTTTTTGTGACTGAGGGAAGTATAATAGTATTTTCTGGGCTTTTGTATAAGTGTAACTTTGGGAATACTACAAGGTATTTGGGCATTATAACAATACTTGGAGAGTATTTCAATACCACAAAAGGGGGGTATTTATACGAGACAACAAGGCTAGGGGGGGGTACCCCACGGCTAGAACACTACAAAGGGGAGGGGGAAGCTTTCGGCCAAGGGCCTTACTCAAAGGGGGAGGGTTTGGACGATTTTAACTCTCAAAGGGGAAGAGATTTCAAGACTTGGAAAAATGATTTTTGGATGAAGAAAGTTCATCAACTAAGGGGGTATTTATAGGTCAAGGAATGGCCAACCAATGGCCAAGATTCTTCCAAGTGTTAGGCAAGTGTAGGGCTAGGATTAAGCCATGTGCACCTTATCCATCTACCACACCAACTTGCACAAAATATCCTACCAACTAAAGTGCCCTTATTTCGCCCCATTGCCGCTAAGCTTCCAATGTGAGGTGACACATGTCACCTCCCGCTGGTCCAAAATGTTACGTCTCTAAAAATCCAAAAATTATAAATGACATAGCCGAATTTTCCTACGAAAGTCGTGGAAACGTTTCATTTAAAAACGACTCTTTTGGTAGTTATGTACAATTTCGAACCTTGCCTAACTTTAAGGCTCAAATTTCTACGTACGTCCTCACGTACATACCCTGGAAATACGGGGTATAACATTCTCCCCTCCTTAGAAACATTCGTCCCGAATGTTCCTTCTCAAGGTGGATTACGAAGAAGATCTTCTAACAAGTTGCCAACGCCACGCCTGGCCACGAACTAACACACGTTCTCCTCCTTCCTTACTCGTCGTGCCTCTCCGAACACTTGTACTCTTCTAGTATACGCATTCACACTTCAGTCATCGCAGCTTCCCAACACTTTGGAGTCACAACCTCCAAACTTGGTCATCTTACTAGCTTCACTTTCCTCTAAGGCCATTCCCGGCCTTCATGAACCGATTCTGGTCGAACATATCCACAAACTCATACGATGGTCATCTAAATTTGGGCCTAGCACCCTCGTGACCCTACCACCGGGACCACCCAGAGCTGACCCCACCTCGAATAGCCGCGGGTTGGCCCTCAACATGGCCACAACCCGACCCACTTAACGCATCACGCCTGTTCCCGATCCGAACAATCTTACCTCTACAGTCATGAAAGCTACCACTTCCATCAGACACTACCTGTGGATTTCATCACACAAAACGTTCTAGGCATAAAAATGCACCGACAAGGATCACATGCAAAACTGTACTCAAGACGGCCTTACATCTAAGGTCTCAATCAGTAATATTCTAAGGTTCATCATTTTCACCCTCGAGCTTACCCTTCTCACTAACCAGTTCTACATCACGCTTTAGCACAAAGCTATCCGAACATAACACTAAACACATCATCACAACATCAATACATACAAAACTCTGAGGGTTAAGGATATACCGAAAATAGGCGATTCAGAGGACCGCTTAAAATCGGGAACTTCCACCGCGACTTACCGTGGCCCGCCGTGTATGAACATCCCGCCGACTATGGAAGGTGAAGAACCCGCAATCGATCCCGTAGTGTGCTATCCTACCGCCACCCCGGTCGGACAGTTTCTCCTAAATGGCCTGGCCGCATGTAAAACAAACTCCTGACTAGCACGACACTCCCACCGCTGAGTCTACCACACGTCACAACGAGGTATGGGTGGCTTCACCGTTAACATCCCCGCTCTCCGAAAATCTGAACCTCGAGCCCCGACTGCCTCAAAACTCGACACTTTGAAGATTGTAGAGGACCACTGCAGATGGGCGAGGCGTATAACTAGTCTCTGGCCGAGGCGTGCGCTCGAAAATCACCAAAGGACCATGCGCTCGCCCTCTTCGCTGACTTTGGTCATTCCGCCGATTCTCCGCCTCACCTCTAAGTGCATAAGCTCGCACGCGGCAATGTCCATGCCCGATCAAGAGCTACACCAACAACTCTCGCTAGGTAATCATTGAGCCTCAGAACATATCGGTGGACTCGATCCTCCATACTAGCTACTAATGCGGGACGCACGCCAATGAGTCGAACTCCACATTGTACTCCCGCATCAGACGCCTGCTTCGCCAACACCAAAAACTGGCCCGAGCCTCCTCATTTGTGGCGGCAAGAAGTGTGCAAGAAATGCCTTTGAGAACTCGGGCCCCGAAGCCGTGGCATTCTCTCCCGGGACAGCTCACGAATCAAACCAATCGATCGCGTATCACGCACCGATGCGAACTCAGACCACCGACTCGGTCTCCGAGGCTTGATCACTCACGATCCGCAGAATCGCCGGATGAACTCCTCGCGATCATCCTCGTGCCTCACCCATAAAACTCGCGTTACACTCGAGAAAATCCCGTAGTCTCAAAACTGCTCGCTCGGGGTTGAACTACGGGTGCGCTCGATGAACTGGGCCTGCGTCGGCTTATCGCCGAGTCAAGCCACAACCCCGCCATTAATCGCCCATCTCCTTGTAACCCGTCTCATCTGCTTCCAGCCGTGGGATCGAGGCTCAGTATCAGAGTCTCAGCAGCACCGCTGCAGCCTCTAAACTCACGCCGGGCGTGGCCGCAAAACTCGCTGCTCAAGTACTATCTCGTGCATCGATCGCTCGCGCTCGCATTCTCTCAGTATCCTACTAGCAGCCTCGGCCGCCTTGCCGGGCTCAGGTTGCCTTACGCGAGGCATAATCGTAAAGGAAAGGAATACGTCGAGGGTTCAACTCATCACACGCTCTAAGGCACGATCTCGTAATGAGAAGAATGGAAACCAATCCTAAATGTCCTATAGCCTCTCGATTATAGATGTGGTGCACAACACACCGATAATCAAGACTCTACTAGACACGGTTCAGACACTTTCCGAGGATTAATCGCTTTAATACCACTTTTGTCACGACTGCCCGGCCCGGATCGTGCCTTACCCCGGCACCCTAGTGATACAACATCGAGAAAACCAATGAAATAAAAACTTAAACATGCAAAATAGATATGTATCATGATGAAATAAAATAGGCCAACCCAAACGGTTGCCTTTCAACATATATATATAAATACCCAACGCTTATCCTTTTACGGCTGCACTCAACAAAGCATGCACTTCTAAGATTTATACAACAACTATGACGGACAGGCCCGCCATACCACGAATGTACAAGGACCTACGTAACTCGTGGTAACATACCAAAGATAAGCCTCCAAGGAACGAGCTTCCCAATACGAAAGGTGATCCTAAAAGCGGATCGACACCGATGTACTTACTGCGCGCAGATGAACGCACTTCAAGGAGGTCGATAACAGTACCAAGTATGTGAAATCAGAAATATCAGAATGAAATCATAATAGTCTATAAAAGGCGAGACAGTATGATAACCAAACTACGACACACACGTAATGCTTATATCAATTCGTGGTCTCACGCCACAACATCAATCTCGCCGTGGAGTACCTTTCTCATCACGGCATTTATGATATCATAACAACAAGACAAAGAATCCAAATGGGAGCATACCCGCGCTACGCATCGTGTCGTGATGTCCAAAGGGAACAAATAAGACAACATTCCAAATGGAAGCATACCCGCGCTTACGATCGTGTCGAGAGTCCAAAGGGAAACAATAAGACAAAGATTCCAAATGGAAGCATACCCGCGCGCTACGATCGTGTCGATGGTCCAAAGTGGAAACAATAAGACAAAGATTCCAAATGGAAGCATATCCGCGCGCTACGATCGCGGTCAAGATGTCCAAAGGGAAACAATAAGACAACAAGGCGGTAATCAAAGTGGAAGCATACCCGCGCGCTACGATCGTGTCGATGTCCAAAGCGATTAACAAAAGTAACACTATCAACAGAACGCACTGCGGAATTTATCCGTCACACGCCGGCCACGCCCAAGTAAGTTCTCAACAAGTCAACCGACCCTCCATCGAGAGACGCGGTAGTATAGAAACACAATTCTTGCACAACAAAGGCTATCACAACAAGCATAGGCAAGTTTCACAACAACAAGCATAGGCAAGTTTCACAACAACAAGCATAGGCAAGTTTCACAATAACAAGCGTGGCAAGTTTATACACAACTCAAGTACTTTCATTTTATGCCCAAGTCCTGGTTTAACTCCTAAAGTACTACGTACGTTAAATTCCTTTTAAAGAGATCTATTCCTTTTATAAAAGTCACCCGATACCAGTAGTATAAAAATAGAGTGACTTATATCTTTTAAGTAAACCAAAACAACTTCCATACTTTCCTTTTTTAAAACCAGATTAAGGCAACACCATGCTTTCTTTTTTGACCAAAACACTTCTCTTTTTAAAGTCAAGTTACCACATTAAAACCAATGATAAAACCTTTCTTTTGTTTTCATAAGGTCGTTATAACCAACTTCCAATAAAGCTGTTATAACACCTTATGTTTTAAAACATCTTAAGACAACACAATGCCTTTCTTTTCCTAAAGTTCCAGCTTGCCTAATTTCAATTACACAAGTCTCTTTTTGAAAAGTTTCATAGTTCAATGTCTTAATCTCTTTAAAACAATTGAGTAACATATGCCATAAAGTAATAGGTTATTTTTGTTCATAATCAATCTTATTAAGCCATGATCTAGAAAATGTAATATCATTTTGTCTCATCTTAGCTTCTATGCAGATGGAGGTTTCTACCGATTTTAATAATACTTAATTATTCAATACATTTTCCTTTATTAACGCCGCAGTTGGTTTGTCGATACATATTCGATTTCCAATCAAGAAACATTATTCCTTTAAAACCAAGTACTCATTACTCACGAATGAGGTTTCACACAAACATCCATATTAAGTCAAGTCTCTTATCTTTTAAGAATAAGTCTCTTAACTTCTAAACCATTAAACCATTCTTTTTATCTCTCTTAAGACGTTACACCTAACTACTCATAGAGTTGGTATAACTCTTATGTTTTCAAACCAAGTATACACTTCTTTCAAAAAGGTTTCTTAATCTTTTAGAATACTTCAAGGTTCTTTATTATCACCCATCAAGTCGGTTATAAGTCAAATCAGTTATCTTTTAAAAACCACAAAGCATTTCTCATTTACATAGAGCTGTTATAACCAACTTCCCATAAAGCCGTTATAACACTTTATGTTTAAAAACAATCAAATACATTTAACACATGTACGTCTACCGTACTACATAGTTATACACGTATCATGCTAGAACAGATAGGAAGAGGTTCACATACCTCGCGACGATTATCGACTAATAGCAAAACGCTCCAAGTTCCTCAAACCGTCGGCTACACTTTAAGCCAAGCAGATCACTCCACACGTAGTACTACAACCTATAGAGGCCACAAGGCGCCTATTAATATCTTTAGATCTCGACGTATAATATTCTACAGAAAATTCGGCAGCACCTCCCCCCCCGCAACAGCGTAATTCTCCTCCTCTATCGAGGCCGGCTACCAAGCCAACCAGAGGGGTTTACACGCTTAACCTGACGCGTGTACAATTCTACTTCACAAGAATGCTACACAAGTCTCATCAGAATACATCTATGTAATTACGATTCCACTTCTTTAAAATTCAGGCTTAAGTCGCAAGACATTGCCGTAAGTATTATTCAGGCTTAAGTCAAAAGACATTGCCGCACAACTATGTTCAGTTCTATATATAGTATACTTAACTCTATACTCCTACAACATGTAATTTCCAATTACAACAGAAGGTCATGAGTGTTTACCTCGATAAGCCCAAAATTATCCAAGTTATATGTCGATCCTGAGCAACGTTTAGCTCCTACTCCGCGCGCTCCAACCCGCTCCAAACAACCCTTAGAAGTTCTAACCAACTTCTACTAATAACTTCAACTACGGGTGAAGATTTACTTAGGTTTCGTTTTTGTGATCGAGGAAGTATAATAGTATTTTCTGGGCTTTTGTATAAGTGTAACTTTGGGAATACTACAAGGTATTTGGGCATTATAACAATACTTGGAGAGTATTTCAATACCACAAAAGGGGGGTATTTATACGAGACAACAAGGCTAGGGGGGGGTACCCCACGGCTAGAACACTACAAAGGGGAGGGGGAAGCTTTCGGCCAAGGGCCTTACTCAAAGGGGGAGGGTTTGGACGATTTTAACTCTCAAAGGGGAAGAGATTTCAAGACTTGGAAAAATGATTTTTGGATGAAGAAAGTTCATCAACTAAGGGGGTATTTATAGGTCAAGGAATGGCCAACCAATGGCCAAGATTCTTCCAAGTGTTAGGCAAGTGTAGGGCTAGGATTAAGCCATGTGCACCTTATCCATCTACCACACCAACTTGCACAAAATATCCTACCAACTAAAGTGCCCTTATTTCGTCCCATTGCCGCCCCTAAGCTTAATGCGAGGTGACACATGTCACCCTCCCGTTGGTCCAAAATGTTACGCCTCTCGGAAAAATCCGCAAAAATTATAAATGACATAGCCGAATTTTCCTACGAAAGTCGTGGAAACGTTTCGCCAAAAACGACTCCTTTTGGTAGTTATGTACAATTTCGAACCTTGCCTAACTTTAAGGCTCAAATTTCTACGTACGTCCTCACGTACATACCCTGGAAATATGGGGTATAACATTCTCCCCTCCTTAGAAACATTCGTCCCGAATGTTCCTTCTCAAGGTGGATTACGAAGAAGATCTTCTAACAAGTTGCCAACGCCACGCCTGGCCACGAACTAACACACGTTCTCCTCCTTCCTTACTCGTCGTGCCCTCCTCGAACACTTGTACTCTTCTAGTATACGTACCACACTTCAGTCATCGCTTCAGTTCCCAACACTTTGGAGTCACAACCTCCAAACTTGGTCATCTTACTAGCTTCACTTTCCTCTAAGGCCATTCCCGGCCTTCATGAACCGATTCTGGTCGAACATATCCACAAACTCATACGATGGTCATCTAAATTTGGGCCTAGCACCCTCGTGACCCTACCACCTGGCGGGACCACCCAGAGCTGACCCCACCTCGAAACAGGCCGCGGGTTGGCCCTCAACATGGCCCCAACCCGACCCACTTAACGCATCACGCTCTTGTTCCCCGATCCGGAACAATCTTACCTCTACAGGTCATGAAAGCTACCACTTCCATTGCACACTACCCAGGGATTTCATCACACAAAACGTTCTAGGCATAAAAATGCACTCCGACAAGGATCACATGCAAAATCTGGTACTCAAGACGGCCTTACATCTAAGGTCTCAACTGTAATATTCTAAGGTTCATCATTTTCTCACCCTCGAGCTTACCCTTCTCACTAACCAGGTTCTACATCACGTTTTAGCACAAAGCTATCCGAACATAACACTAAACACATCATCACAACATCAATACATACAAAACTCTAGAGGGTTAAGGATATACCTGAAAATAGGCGATTCAGAGGACCGCTAAAACTGGGAACTTCCACCGCGACTTACCGTGGCCCGCCGGTATGAACATCCTGCCTGAATATGGATGGTGAAGAACCCGCAATCGATCCCGTAGTCAGGCTATCCTACCAGCCACACCCGGTCGGACAGTTTCCCAAAATGGCCCCGCTGGCCGCATGTAAAACAAACTCCTGACTAGCACGACACTCCCCACCGCGAGTCTACCACAGTCACAACGAGGTATGGGTGGCTTCACCGTTAACATCCTCGCTTCTCCCGAAAATCAACCTCGAGCCACGACTGCCTCAAAACTCGACACTCAAGATTGTAGAGGACCACTCAGATGGGCGGAGGCGTATAACTAGTCTCGCCACGAGGCGGTGCGCCTCGAAATCACCAGGACCATGCAGCTCGCCCTCTTCACGATTTGGTCATTAAGTCGATTCTCCGCCTCACCTCCAAGTGCATAAGCTGCATGCGGCAATGTCCATGCCCGATCAAGAGCTACACGAACAACTTCTCGCTAGGTAATCATCGAGCCTCAGAACATATCGGTGGACTCGATCCTCCATACTAGCTACTAATGCGGGACGCACGCCAATGAGTCGAACTCCACATTGTACTTCCCGCATCAGACGCCTGATTCGCCGCAACACCAAAAATCGTTACCGAGCCTCTCATTTGGCGGCAAGAAGTGTGCAAGAAATGCCTTTGAGAACTCGGCCCCGTAAAGCCTGAAGTGCATTCTCTCCCGACAGCTCCACGAATCAAACCAATCGATCGCGGTATCACGCACCGATGCGAACTCAGACCATCGACTCGGTCTCCGAGGCCTCGATCACTCATGATCCGTCAGAATCGCCGATGAACTCCTGCGGATCATCCTCGTGCCTCGACCCATAAAACTCGCGGTTACACTCGGAAAATCCCGTAGTCTCAAATCGCTCGCCGGGTTGAACTACGGTGCTCTGGATCGAATCGCTGCGCCCATTTTATCCTCAAGTTCCGCCACAACCTCGCCATTAATCGGGCCATCTCTGTAACCCATCTCATCTGCTCCGTGTGGGACTGAGGCTCGTGTATCAGAGTCTCAGCAGCCATCGCTGCAGCTCTAAACTCTGTGGTCTTTGGCGTGTCGCAAAACTCGCTGCGTCAAGTACTATCTCAGTCTCGACGCTCGCGCTCGCATTTCTCTCAGATCCCACTAGCAGCCTCCTCGGCTTTGCCTTGGGCTCGGGTTGTCTTACGCGAGGCATAACTGTAAAGGAAAGGAATACGCCGGAGGGTTCAACTCATCACACGCCTCTAAGGCACGATCTCGTAATGAGAAGAATGGAAACCAATCCTAAATGTCCTATAGCCTCACGATTATAGATGTGGTGCACAACACACCGATAATCAAGACTCTACTAGACACGGTTCGTAGACACTTTCCGAGGATTAATCGCTTCCGATACCACTTTTGTCACGACTCGCCCGGCCCGTGGATCGTGCCTTACCCCGCACCCTAGTGATACAACATCGAGAAAACCAATGGAAATAAAAACTTAAACATGCAAAATAGATATGGATCATGATGAAATAAAATAGGCCAACCCAAACGGTTGCCTTTCAACATATATATATAAATACCCAACAGCTTATCCTTTTACGCTGCATCACAACAAACATGCACTTAAGATTTATACAACAACTATGACGGACAGGCCCCGCCATACCCTGAATGTACAAGGACCTACGTAACTCGTGGTAACATACCAAAGATAAGCCTCAAGGAACGGAGCTTCCCAATACGCAAAGGTAATCCTAAAAGCGGATCGACCGATGTACTTCTACTGCAGATGAACGCAGCCCCAAGGAGGTCAAGATAACAGTACCAAGTATGTGAAATCAGAAATATCAGAAATGAAATCATAATAGTCTATAAAAGCAGGAGACAGTATGATAACCAAACTACAAGACACACACGTAATAGCTTATATCAATTCGTGGTCTCACGCCCACAACATCAATCCCGCCTGCGAGTACCTTTCCTCATCGCCAGGCGATCATGATATGATAACAACAAGACAAAGAATCCAAATGGGAGCATACCCGCAGCTACGATCGTGTCGTGATGTCCAAAGGGAACAAATAAGACAACATTCCAAATGGAAGCATACCCGCGCGCTACGATCGTGTCAAGAGGTCCAAAGGGAAACAATAAGACAAGATTCCAAATGGAAGCATACCCGCGCTACGATCGCGGTCGATGAGTCCAAAGGGAAACAATAAGACAAAGATTCCAAATGGAAGCATACCCGCGCCACGATCGCGTCGAGATGTCCAAAGGGAAACAATAAGACAACAAGGCGGTAATCAAAGTGGAAGCATACCCGCGCGCTACGATCGTGTCGATGTCCAAAGCGATTAACAAAAGTAACACTATCAACAGAACGCATCTGCGGAATTTATCCACACGCCGGCCACGCCCAAGTAAGTTCTCAACAAGTCAACCGACCCTCCATCGAGAAACGCGGTAGTATAGAAACACAATTCTTGCACAACAAAGGCTATCACAACAAGCATAGGCAAGTTTCACAACAACAAGCATAGGCAAGTTTCAAAACAACAAGCATAGGCAAGTTTCACAATAACAAGCGTAGGCAAGTTTATACACAACTCGAAGTACTTTCATTTTATGCCCAAGTCCGGTTTTTAACCCTAAAGTACTACGTACGTTAAATTCCTTTTAAAGAGATCTATTCCTTTTATAAAAGTCACCCGATACCCGTAGTATAAAAATAGAGTGACTTATATTTTTTAAGTAAACCAAAACAACTTCCATACTTTCCTTTTTTAAAATCGACAAGGCAACACCATGCTTTCTTTTTTGACCAAAACACTTCTCTTTTTAAAGTCAAGTTACCACATTAAAACCAATGATAAAACCTTTCTTTTGTTTTCATAAGGTCGTTATAACCAACTTCCAATAAAGCTGTTATAACACCTTATGTTTTAAAACATCTTAAGACAACACAATGCCTTTCTTTTCCCTAAAGTTCCAGTTTGCCTAATTTCAATTACACAAGTCTCTTTTTGAAAAGTTTCATAGTTCAATGTCTTAATCTCTTTTAAAACAATTGAGTAACATATGCCATAAAGTAATAGGTTATTTTTGTTCATAATCAATCTTATTAAGCAGCCATGATCTAGAAAATGTAATATCATTTTGTCTCATCTTAGCTTCTATGCAGATGGAGGTTTCTACTGATTTTAATAATACTTAATTATTCAATACATTTTCCTTTATTAACGCTGCAAAGGGTTTGTCGATACATATTCTCGATTTCCAATCAAGAAACATTATTCCTTTCAAAAACCAAGTACTCATTACTCACGAATGAGGTTTCACACAAACATCCATATTAAGTCAAGTCTCTTATCTTTTAAGAATAAGTCTCTTAACTTCTAAACCATTAAACCATTCTTTTTATCTCTCTTAAGACGTTACACCTAACTACTCATAGAGCTGGTATAACTCTTATGTTTTCAAACCAAGTATACACTTCTTTCAAAAAGGTTTCTTAATCTTTTAGAATACTTCAAGGTTCTTTATTATCACCCATCAAGTCGGTTATAAGTCAAATCAGTTATCTTTTAAAAACCACAAAGCATTTCTCATTTACATAGAGCTGTTATAACCAACTTCCCATAAAGCCGTTATAACACTTTATGTTTAAAAACAATCAAATACATTTAACACATGTACGTCTACCGTACTACATAGTTATACACGTATCATGCTAGAACAGATAGGAAGAGGTTCACATACCTCGCGACGATTATCGACTAATAGCAAAACGCTCCAAGTTCCTCAAACCGTCGGCTACACTTTAAGCCAAGCATATCACTCCACACGTAGTACTACCACCTATAGAGGCCACAAGGCGCCTATTAATATCTTTAGATCTCGACGTAGAATATTCTACGTAAAATTCGCAAAGACTCTCCCGCAACAAAGTAATTCTCCTCCTCTATCGACGCCGCTACCAAGCCAACCAGAGGGGTTTACACGCTTAACCGACGTACAATTCTACTTCACAAGAATGCTACACAAGTCTCATCAGTAATACATCTATGTAATTACAGATTCCACTTCTTTAAAATTCGGCTTAAGTCGCAAGACATTGCCGTAAGTATTATTCAGCTTAAGTCAAAAGACATTGCCGCACAACTATGTTCAGTTCTATATATAGTATACTTAACTATATACTCCTACAACATGTAATTTCCAATTACAATGTAGGTCATGTGGTTTACCTCGATAAGCCCAAAATTATCCAAGTTATATGTCGATCCCGAGCAACGTTTAGCTCCTACTCCATGCGCTCAACCCGCTCCAAACAACCCTTAGAAGTTCTAACCAACTTCTACTAATAACTTCAACTACGGTGAAGATTTACTTAGGGTTTCGTTTTTGGATCGAGGAAGTATAATAGTATTTTCTCGGGCTTTTGTATAAGTGTAACTTTGGGAATACTACAAGGTATTTGGGCCAAGGTATTTGGGCATTATAACAATACTGAGAGTATTTCAATACCACAAAAGGGGGGTATTTATACGAGACAACAAGGCTAGGGGGGGGTACCCCACGGCTAGAACACTACAAAGGGGAGGGGGAAGCTTTCGTCCAAGGGCCTTACTCAAAGGGGGAGGGTTTGGACGATTTTAACTCTCAAAGGGGAAGAGATTTCAAGACTTGGAAAAATGATTTTTGGATGAAGAAAGTTCATCAACTAAGGGGGTATTTATAGGTCAAGGAATGGCCAACCAATGGCCAAGATTCTTCCAAGTGTTAGGCAAGTGTAGGGCTAGGATTAAGCCATGTGCACCTTATCCATCTACCACACCAACTTGCACAAAATATCCTACCAACTAAAGTGCCCTTATTTCGTCCCATTGCCGCCCCTAAGCTTCCAATGTGAGGGTGACACATGTCACCCTCCCGTTGGTCCAAAATGTTACGTCTCTCGGAAAAATCCGCAAAAATTATAAATGACATAGCCGGAATTTTCCCTACGAAAGCTGTGGAAACGTTTCGTCGAAAAACGACTCATTTTGGTAATTATGTACAATTTCGAACCTTGCCTAACTTTAAGGCTCAAATTTCTACGTACGTCCTCACGTACATACTCCGGAAATACGGGGTATAACACCCTTCTGGGCCAGGGTTGCCTTGCGCGGAGGCATAACTGGTAAAAACGAAATACGTCAGAGGAATCCAACTTATAACACAGCTCTAAGGCACGATCTCTGAATGAGAAGAATGGAAACCAATCCTAAATGTCCTGCAGCCTCCTGATTATAGATGTGGTGCACAACACACCGATAATCAAGACTCTACTAGACACGGTCTGTAGACACTTCCCGAGGACTAACTGCTCTGATACCACTTTTGTCACGACCCGAACCGGGCGTGATCGTGCCTACCCCGCACCCTAGTGATACAACATCGAGAAAATCAGCGAAATAAAACATAAACATGAAACAAGAGATATGATAAATAAACAAAGCAACCAAAACAGTTGCTCAGATATATACAAAAAAACCCGACAGCTTATCCTTTACAAACTATGCCTACAACAGTACTACAGACCTCTAAGAATGTGACAACAACTATGACGGGACAGGGCCCCGCCATACCCTGAATGTACAAGAACCTACAGACTCAGGGTAACATACCGAAAGATAAGCCTCCGAGAAACGGAGCTTCCTAATACTGAATCCGTGATCCTATGGCGAGGATCAACAACCGATGTACCTCTACTGCGTGAACGCACTTCGGGCGAGGTCGATAACAGTACCAAGTATGTGAAATCAAAATATCAGAACGAAATCATATGATCTAAAATAAAACAGAGATGTATGATAATGTCACGACCCGAACCCGGGCCCGTGACTGATGCCTTACCTCGGGCACCCAAGTAGACATACATCAGAGTAATCAGCGGAACATAAAACAAGACATGAAATAATATGAAGTGTAAAAAAGTTTTTTCTGCGAAAAGTTGCCTTTCGGCATATATATAAAAACTTAAATCCGAACTACATCCCAATACAACTCGCCCACAACAAGATTACATGCACTTCTACGAATGATATGACAACAACGACGGACGGGTTCCCGCCATACCCCGAATGTAAGCACCTACAACAACAGGGACTATACGAAAGATAAGCCTCCGAGAAACGAGCCTCCCAAACGCTGAATCTGACCCTATGAGCGAGGATCAACACGGTGTACCTCTACTGCGCATGAACGCACCAAGGAGGTCAGTACAACAGGTACCAAGTATGTGAAACTGAAAATACTGTAAATGAAATCATAGTAGTCTATATATAAAGTAGGAGACATGTATGATAACCAAACTACAGTTCACAATAAATAAGCAGTCATATCAAGTCAGGGACTCACGCCCTCAAAGTCATCACTCAAATATAACTATGGGTCTCACGCCCACAACATCAATCATGCCCGTGGAATACCTTCCTCACTGCCGACAGTCCATGATATATACACACTAAGGAATAGACATGAACACCAGGTCCCACCTGTGTCATAATAAAACCGTACGGGGTAAGTACGAAGGCATAGCCGACTACTAAAACCCACAGTACCAACAAGGTCATAAACTGTATCATGAAATCTGTCTAGACCACCACATGATCGGCCGCCACCGCTCGCAGCGATCTAATGCGCGTCTAGTCCTGGAACTTCCCGCACTCGCATAGGCCACTCACATAGCCCGCATGAGGTATTCCTCGCATCGAGGGTAGCTACTCCCTAAATCGCCCCGACTCGCATCGCGTAGCCACATAGACCGCATGAGGTATAACCCCGCACACTAACACGGAACTCTCGTAGCCCGCATAGATCCTGGACCCGCATGAGGTATTCTCGAATCATGGTCCTGCATCACCGAGTCTACCCCGCGTCGGAGGCGACAACCTCCAGATCATGTCAAGAGGTGAGTGATATAATACTAACATAACGACTTATCGTTAAACAACATAAGCACAACAAGAAACCCTTTACACAAACATCACAAGATACTAACACACGTAGCATCCTAACATGTTTACTTATCAAATCAACAAGAAAGTATTACAAGGCTATCACAAACCAACACAATCAAGTTATTCACACAAGGTACTTTCTACTTTATGTTAACAAGTTCGGGTTTTTATCCCCAAAGTACTTCATACATTAACTCTTTAAAAGATCCGTTTCTTTTACAAAAGTCACACAATACCCGTAGTATAAAAATAGAGTGACTATCTTTTTAAGTAGATCAAAACACTTCCCTTTGTAAATCAAGTAACAACATTATTTTCCAAACGTTCAAGTTTGCCTAATTTCAAATGCTCAAGTTTCTCATTTTCTAAAGGTTTCGTAGTTCATAGTTAATCACTTAATGTTATAATTCTCCTTTAAAACAATTTGAGAAACATATGGCTTATATGTGAGTAGGTTATTCTTGTTCATAACAATCTTATTAAAGCAGCCATGATCTAGGAAATGTAATATCATTTTGTCTCATCTTAGCTTCTATGCAGATGGAGGTTTCTACTGGTTTTAATAATACTTTATTAGTCAGTACATTTCCATTTATTAGCGCTGCTGTGGTTCGTTCGATACTTATTCTGATTTCCGAAATCAGTAAAACATTATTCCTTTTAAAAACCAAGTACTCATTACTCACGAATGAGGTTTCACACTTTTTAACAAAATTCATAGTCCTTGACATTTCATAAAACGTCATTTATAAGTTAAGTCTCTTATCTTTTAAGATCAAGTCTCTTAACTTCTAAAATCAATAAACCATTCTTTTACCTACATAAAGTCGTTATACCTAACTTCCCATAAAGCTAGTATAACTCTTAAGCTTTAAAAACCAAGCATTTCTCTTCTTTCAAAAAGGTTTCTTAATTCTCTTGAAATACTTCAAGATTCTTATTATTCAGGCTTAAGTCAAAAGACATTGCCGTAAAACTACGCTCGATTAACACACGACGCTCACCGTACTAAATATATTCCTTTTAAAATATCATGCTCAAGAGGATAGGAAGAATCACATACCTCGCGACGATTATCGACTATTAGCAAATAGCTCCAAAGTACTGTAGTCCGGCTAGCCTTTTCCACCCTTCGAGTAGAATATGCTACTCGCAGTACTTCAACCTATAAAGGTTATACAAGTCTATCAATGTCTAGACTACTCGGTAGAATAAATCTAGATACAAGATTCTACGGAAAATTGGGCAGCACTTCCCTACCCGTCAAACTTCACAAGTTCATCAGAATACAAATTCCTATGTAAGTACAGTTCAATTCCCTTCTTATATACCTTCCTTGTATATAACTTATACTTAATTCTTATACTTCAACAGTATGTAAACTCTAATTACAATAGGGGGACAAGATATTTACCTCGATAAGCCCATAATTATCCAAGTTTAAATGTCGATCCTGAGCAAGGTTTAGCTCCTACCCCGTGCACCCCAACCCGCTCCAAACAACCCTTAGAAGTTCTACGCAACTTCTTCTTACTACTTCAACCAAGTATGAAGATTTCCTTAGGGTTTCGTTTTGTGACTGAAGGGAAGTATAATAGTATTTCTGGGCTTTTAGTATAGGTGTAACCTTGGAATACTACAAGGTATTTGGGCCAAGGTATTTTGGAATAGTAACTATACTTGGAGAGTATTTTCTACCAAGAGGGGTATTTTACGAGAACAACTAGGCAAGTGGGAGGGTGTACCTCTACCAACACCACTAGGAGGAGGGTGTACCTCTACCAACACCACTAGGAGGGGATATCTCTCGCCAAGGGGCCTCTCAAGGGAGGGGAAGCTCTGGGCGAGAGCAACAAAGGGAGGAGGATTTCAAGACTTAGAAACATTTGTGGATGAAGAAGTATTCACAGCTGGGGGTATTTATAGACAACCAGGGCCAAGATCAAGCCAAGTGGGCAAGTGGAGGCCAAGATCAAGCCAAGTGCACCCTAACCCTACTCCACAAATCCTCACAAACATTGACCCATGATTTAGGCCCCAAAACATGGCAAAAACGTGACCCAAATCGTCCACTAGAACGCCCACTGGCGTGACAAGTGTCGCCTCTCGTTGGTCCAAAATATTTCGCTCTCTAAAAATCCGCAAAATAATAAATGACATAGCCGTAATTTTCCTTCGCAAAGTCCGGAAAACGTTTCGTCGGAAAACGATTCTTTTCGCTAGTTGTGCCCAAATATTTTCGATCCTTGCCTATCTTAAGGCTAAAACTTTCGTACGTACGTCCTCACGTACATACTCTGGAAATACGGGGTATAACAGATAACAAAGCTATAGTTCACAACATAAAAGCAGTCCTGTCAAGTCGAGGACTCATCACACGAATTCGCCCGGCCCGTGATCGTGCCTTACCCCGCACCCTAGTGATACAACATCGAGAAAACCAATGGAAATAAAAACTTAAACATTTAAATAGACATGGATCAAGATAAAGAAAATAGGCCAACCAAAACGGTTGCCTTTTCAACATATATATATATAGACATTTGAACAAGCATAATCCTTACAACCCCGCTACAACAAAGCATGCACCTCTAAGATTTTTACAACAACTATGACGGGACAGGCCCCGCCATACCCGAATGTACAAGAACCTCTGAGTCGTGGTAACATACCGAAAGATAAGCCTCCGAAAGAACGGAGCTTCCAATACGCTGAAATGTGATCCTAAACGCGGATCGACATCGATGTACTTCTACTGCGGCATGAGCGCACTTCAAGGAGGTCGATAACAGTACCAAGTATGTGAAATCAAAAATATCAGAAATGAAATCATAATAGTCTATATAAAGCGGGAGACATGTATGATAACCAAACTACAAGACACACATATAACGCTTATAACAAGTCAGGGTCTCACGCCCTCCAAGTCAGTACTCAAATATAAGTATGGGTCTCACGCCCACAACCTCAATCATGCCCGTGGAATACCTTCCTCACCGCCGTGATCTATGATATGATAACACCAAGAAGTACACCGAACACCAAGTCTTACACGATGCCAAAGCCGTACTAACGATGCAATACAACCAAATCACGAAGTCGACACGGCATGTACGAAGCCGACTACCGATACCAAGGCGAGCAAGAAACCTCATGGAGAGCTAGCCCATGGAACAACAATCCCAATGGAACCATACCCGCGGCGCACGCATCGTGGTCGATATGTCCGTAAGGAAACAACAAGACAGAATCCCAATGGAACCATACCGCGCCACGATCGTGTCGGTATGTCCAAAAGGAAACAACTAGACAAAGAATCAAATGGAACCATACCCGCGCCACGCACCGTGTCAGTATGTCCAAAGCGATTAGCAAAAATAACACTATCAACAGGAGCGTACCCGTGGAATTCTCCGTCACTGCCGGCACGTCCAAGTAAGTTCTCAACAAGTCAACCGGCCCTCCTTCGAGAGACGCGGTAGTATAGAAACACAATTCTTGCACAACAAAGGCTATCACAACAAGCGTAGGCAAGTTTCACAACAACAAGCATAGGCAAGTTATACATAACTCAAGGTACTTTCATTTTATGTCAAAGTCCGGGTTTTAACCCTAAAGTACTACGTACGGTAAATTCCTTTTAAAGAGATCCATTCCTTTTATAAAAGTCACCCGATATCCGTAGTATAAAAAAATTGAGTGACTCACATTTTTAAGTAAACCAAAACACTTCCCTTTGAAAAATCAAGTAACAACATTATTTTCCAAACGTTCAAGTTTGCCTAATTTCAAATGGTCAAGTTTCTCCTTTTCGAAAAGGTTTCGTAGTTCATAGTTTTACATCCTTTAAAACATAATTCTATTGTAAACAATTGAGAAACGTATGCCTTATATGTGAGTAGGTTATTCTTGTTTATAATCGATCTTATTAAGCAGCCATGATCTAGGAAATGTAATATCATTTTGTCTCATCTTAGTTTCTACGGATGGAGGTTTCTACCGGTTTTAATACAATACTTCATTATTCAATACATTTTCCTTTATTAACGCCGCAGTTGGTTTGTCGATACTCATTCGATTTCAAATCAAGAAACATTATTCCTTTTAAAACCAAGTACTCATTACTCACGAATGAGGTTTCACACTTTTAACAAAATTCATATCAATACAATTAAGTCAAGTCTCTTAACTTCTAAAAATCAGTAAACCATTCTTTTACCTACATAGAGTCGTTATAACTAACTTCCCATAAAGCTATTATAACACCCTATGTTTTAAACCGACCAACTCATTTAGCACATGTACGTCTAACGTACTACATAGTTTACAAAACATCATGCTAGAAGGATAGGAAGAGGTTCACATACCTCGCGACGATTATCGACAATAAGCAAAACGCTCCACAGTACTGTAACCCGGCTAGCCTTTTCCACTCTTCAAGTAGAATACGCTACTCGTAGTACTTCCACCTAAATAGGCCACAAACGTCTATTAACTTCTAAACGCACGGTTCCATATTCTACGTAAAATTGGCAAAGACTCTCCCCGCAACCGCGTAAATCTCCTCCTCTTTCGAGGCCGGCTACCAAGCCAACCGGGGGGGGGGGGGGTTATACGTCTAACCGGACGTATACAATTCTACTACACAGTAATACTACACAAGTCTACTGTAATACAGTCCTATGTAATTACAGTTCAGTTCTCTTCTTTATATTCAGGCTTAAGTCAAAAGACATTGCCGCAAAGCTATGTTCAGTTCTATATATAGTATACTTCAACTATATAATCCTACAACATGTAATTTCCAATTACAATAAGGGGACAAGAATATTTACCTCGATAAGCCCAAAATTATCCGAGATAAAAGTCGATCCTGAGCAAGGTTTAGCTCCTACTCCGCGCGCTCCAACCCGCTCCAAACAACCCTTAGAAGTTCTACACAACTTCTTCTAAGTACTCCAACCAATTATGGAGATTTTTCCTTAGGGTTTCGTTTAGTGGCTAAAGGAAGTATAATAGTGTTTCCCGGGCTTTTCGTATAGAGGTAACCTTGGGAATACTACAAGGTATTTGGGCCAAGGTATTTGGGCATAATAACAATACTAGGAGAGTATTTCTATACCACAAAAGGGGGGGTATTATACGAAAACAACGAGGCTAGGGGTAGGCTAGGGTGGCCACTCAAAGGGGGAGGGTGGTGGCGGACGAACTACCACAAGGGGGAGGGAGTATTTGAGACTTGGAAATGATTTTAGGATGAAGAAGTTCATCACTTAGGGGGGGTATTTATAGGTCAAGCAATGGCCAACCAATGGCCAAGATCCATCCAAGTGTTAGGCAAGTGTAGGGCTAGGATTAAGCCATGTGCACCTTATCCATCTACCACACCAACTTGCACAAATATCCTACCTAACCAACCCACCCTTTCGTCCACCTTTGCCGCCCCACTTGCTTCCAATGTGAGGGTGACACATGTCACCCTCCCGTTGGTCCAAAATGTTTCGTCTCTCGGAAAAATCCGCAAAAATTAGAAATGACTTAGCCGGAATTTTCCCTTCGCAAGTCTAGTAAAACGTTTCGTCGAAAAACGATTCTTTTCAGCACTTGTGTACAAATTCACCACTTTGCCTACTTTAAGGCTCAAACTTTTCTACGTACGTCCTCACGTACATACTCTGGAAATACGGGGTATAAGATTCTCCCCTCCTTAGACACATTCGTCCCGAATGTTCCTTCTCAAGACGGATAACGATGAAGTTCTTCTAACAAGTTGCCAACGCTACGCCTGGCCACGAAATAACACACGTTCTCTTCCTTCCTTACTCGTCGTGCCCTTCTCGAACACTTGAACTCTTCTAGTATCGCATTCACACTTCATCATCGCCAGCTTCCCAAAACGTTGGAGTCACCACCTCCAACTTGGTCATCTTACTAGCCTCAATCTCCCTTAAGGCCATTCCCGGCCTTCACGATCCGCTTCTGGTCGAACATATCCACGAACTCATACGATGGTCATCTAATCTTGGGCCTAGCACCCTCGTGACCCTACCACCTGGCGGGACCACCCAGAGCTGACCCCACCTCGAAACAGGCCGCGGGTTGGCCCGCAACATGGCCCCAACCCGACCCACTAAACGCATCAAGCTCTTGTTCCCCGATCCGGAACAATCTTACCTATACAGGTCATGAAAGCTACCACTTCCATTTTACACTACCCAAGGAATTTTCCCACAATACATTCTAGGCATAAAATGCACTCCGACAAGGATCACTTGCAAAATCCTGTACTCAGGACGGCCTTACATCTAAGGTCTCAACTGTAATATTCTAAGGTTCATCATTTTCTCACCCCCAGGCTTACCCTTTTTCACTAACCAGGTTTCTAAATCACATTTTAGCACAAAGCTGTCCGAACATAACACTTAACACATTATCATAACATCAATACATACAAGTCTTTAGAGGGGTAAGGATATACCTGTATCTACCGCTTTATTTAATCACACTTACTGCAGTATGCATAGTAGAAGGTGATGAACCACCATAGATCCGTAGTCTGTCGCCCCACTGCTACCTCGGCCGACAGTTTCTGCAAAATGGCCACTGCCGCATGTAATACAAACTCCCGATCTAGGACGACACTCCACTATATGGAGTCTACCACAGCGGACACTACGAGGTAGGGTGGCTTGGTACCGCTAACACCGCTTCTCCGAAAATCTGAACCCTTCGAGCCCCGACCGCTCACGAATACTCTGGATGCCCTGAAGATTGTGGAGGACCACTCTGTACTGGCGGAGGCGCATAAATAATCTGCTGCTGAGGCGGTCCGCCTCGAAAGTCACCTGTTATACCCCGTGGTTGGGGCCGTGCGAGAAATTAGAGAAACACGTTCGTGGGCCCAGGCCGCGCGCCGAGGCGAGGCCGCGCGCGCGTGAAGTGCGCGAGGCGCTGAAGTTCCAGTACGCGCGCGGAAGCGAGTGGGCCGAGGCGGGAAATTGGGCGGAAAAACTTAGAAAATCTGATTTTTGTTTTAAAAGAGGCCGGGGAGGGTGACAAGTGCCCCCATCTGATTTTTTAGAATGCATGCAATATAATTGACCAAGGCTTGGTCACTTTTCCATCTTTCATCTTTACTCTCTCTCTCTCTCCAAAGCAGAGCTCCCTTCTCTCTAAAACCTCAAGAGGTGTTCTAGCCTAAGAAAATCTGAAAAGTTAAAGGCAAGAAGGAAGCTTGTGACTAGCTTAGAAGTGCTATTGTGGTGGTGTTCTTGGAGAAAAGGCTAGAAAGGTGTTGGAATAAGTTTGGCTAAAACTTAAGGTAACATTTCTTCTCTTGTAGTTGGTATTGGGTGTTGCATGTTTAATAGGAAGAACTTGTAGTTGGAAAAATGCACTTAGAGTAGTTGCATGTAAGAAATGGGGTTTGATTATGAAAGAATTGGTTAGGGATTTTATGAGCATGTTGTTGCCTAAATACTACATTAGACTTGTTGGGTTAGTTGTTGTAACTTGTGGCTGAATTTTACACACCAAAATTTAGGTGTGTAATCCCCTTGGTGTTGGTTGGTTGTTGAGCCTTAAACATGGCATTTGAGCGTTAAAAATCGACCTTGGAAAAGGTGGCAAAGTATGTAGAAACAAAGGAACGCTGCCCAATTTTCTCCGTAGGAAATTGGTGACTTTAACTTGGAAAAATTCTGCATTATAATTAGAGCTTGATAAACGTATTGTGGTCATTTTAGGTTGACATACTACGTGCGTAAATTGGACTTAGCTTGTGGATTGACCAAGAGGTATGTGGAGCTTTCCTATCTCTTGAGCATGATTAGTTGTACCTATGTAGTACGGTAGACGACAAGATTTGGAAATCTTCGTTTGTTATAGGTATTTGATACTTGCTTCGCTTTAAAAGAAAAGTATAAAAATCCTCGACTTAAGGTAATGTGTTTTACTATTGTTTAACTCTAATATAACGGCTTTATGGGGAGTTGGTTATATTAGTTTGTGAAAGTTTAATGGAGAAAGGTTTTGATGATTTGAACTTGTGGAAGGAAAATGGTTTTAAGGCATGAATTGCCTAAGGTTTTACAAGAAATGAAGTCACTTAATTTAGAAGCTTGAGATAGTTTTAAAAGGAAATGTGACTTGTTTTGAAAAGAAATCGTAACTTGATACTATGGTGATTAGTATCTTGGAATTTTTGTATAAAAAGAGTTATTTCTTAAAAGGTTAGAGGTACATGATACTTGGGTTAAATTCCCGGATTTTTATTAAAAGACATGATCGTGCCTTAGGTATACTAAAATGAGAGGATGTATTAATACTATTAATAAGAAGTTAGGTGATTCTTAACTTGCTTAAGTTATGATAGGCCGGTAGTGCTTATGTTGTGATGTGATAGGCGGTAGTGCTTATGTTATGTTTAATAGCGGATGAGCTATGTTATGTATATTTATATTGGTGCGGGTAAACCCCGAGTTATTATTTATGCCATGGATTTGCTACCCGTGATGACGCGAGTGCGCTTGTACTATGCGGATCTGGACCATAGGATCCATGCGGGTGAAATAGTCTCATGCGAGTACGCGATGGTACTCATGCGGATCCACAGGATCCATGCGGGTGAAATAGTCCCATGCGGGTGAAATAGTCCTATGACGAGGCGGATGACCTCACGCGGGTCCACAGACCTATGCGGGTGAAATAGTCCCGGAGTAGGATTGCTTAATGATACTACGCGAGGTACCTGCTTTGATCATGAGCCTCCTATTTTTATGCTATAAAATGTATACTTGTTACTCTCATTATTAGTAAGGCAGGCAACATAATTTGGTTTTATCTATAACTTCGTGTATTTTGGACTTATGATATTACTCTGATTTTCCGATTTACATATTTGGTACGTTGTGTCTCGACTTCTTCTGGGCCGCGTTCATGCCGCAGGTGGGAAAGCAGGTGGTAGATCCTCATTCCTAGGATCTTGTACTCAGGTGTCAGGAGCTCCATTTCTTCGTGTCACGATTCGCCCGGCTCGTGGATCGTGCCTTACCCGCACCCAAGTAGTCATACATCGAGAACAATCACGGAATATAAAACACGACATGAAACATGATATAACTAGAACATTTTATCTCGATGAAAAGATTGCCTTTCGCATATATACATAAACCAAATTTTTGCGATTACATCCCAACTGCATAACAGACTACACTTAAGGAAATAATAACTATGGCGGACAGGGCCGCCATACCCTGTCTGTACAAAACTATCTACAACAGGGAGATCATACCCAAAAGTAGAGCCTCCGGAGAGAGTGGAGCTCCTAACACCAACGTAGAGATCCTAAGGATGTGGATCTAGCACCTGCTTTCCTCTAGAACCTGCGGCATGAACGCAGCCCCCCGAAGGAGGTCAGTACAACAGGTACCAAGTATGTGAAACTATAAAGTACTTTAAATGAAATCAAGGTATTTAAAACCTTTTCACAAATATAATCAGTTCAATTGCACATAGTGCCACATCACAACAATAATGAATAGGAAAATCAGAATAGTCTAGTCTAGGCCGCGAATGATCGGGCAAGGCCAACCGCCCATAGTATCATTCTCGCGTGCCTAGTCCTCGACTTCCGCAGTCCGCATAGGTCACACTGCACTGCATGAGGTATTCCCAGACGGGGTAGCTAGCCCGGTATTCTCCTGGACTTCCGCAGTCCGCATAGCCTCAAAAGACCGCATAGTCCCATGGACCGCATAGGGCATCCCCCGCATCGGGCTAAACACCCGGAATGATCAATCCTGGAGCATACCGCAGCTCCGCATAGTCTCATAGACCGCATAGGCCGTATAGACCCGCATCAAGGGTGGCAAGCCCTCGTATAACAAGTCAAGGGTAGGTGATACAATAACGATAACGGACTTACCTGGTTAGCAACGTAAGCACGCAAGAATAACCCCTTTCACACATTACAAGGCATTTAACACATGCAAGATCATAGTATGTCTACCTATCAACCAATCTTACTACACTTAACAAAGCAATACAAGGTTTTTATAAACAAACAAGTAAACAAATCCCTTTTATCATTCTTAGGTTGTTATACCTACTTCCCATAAAGCTTAGTATAACTCTTAAGCTTTTGTTTTAACACCAACTATTACTCTTACATTAAAATGATTCATTATTCTTTTGACATACTTCAAGGTTCTTATTATTCAGCTTAAGTCAAAAGACATTGCCGATTATCATATGTCGTCTGTAGTACTATATATACTTAAAATATCATGCTCGAGGAGTATAGGAAGAATCACATACCTTCTCGCGAAATCCACCGCCAAGTCGAGTATGTCGCACGAGAGAATCAGCCTATAATAGTCACGGACATCAATCAAAGTCTAGACTATTACGTAGGTCATTCTAAACAGAGGGTCCTCAATTCTATGGAAAGTCGGGCAGCACAACCCTACGGTGAGCTATATAAGTCTCATGAAACAAATCATGTAAATCTGATTCGTATATTCTTCTTTATACCCTTCTAAGGTGTTACATTCAATTCTATTCTTAATAACCTCCTAAGTATTTATACTTATCTCAATACTTCTACAGATGCATTCTCTAATTACAAAAGAGGGTTAGGATTATTTACCTCGATAAGCCCAATAATATCCAAGTAAAAAGTCGATCTGAGCGAGGTTTAGCTCACAATCCAAAGCTCCAAGCGCTCAGAATCCTTAGAAGTTTCCCACAACTTCTACTAAGTACTAAGGAATTTGGGCTAGGTTAAATTGGGCATTATAACAATACTAGAAGGCAACTTTCCTACCAAGGGAGGGGTAGGTTTCTGCTAGGCTAGAGGGAAGGGCCTCTACCAAAATTTCACTCAAAGGGGAGGGTGTTTGGACGAATTGCTCACAAGGAGAGGGAGGATTTTTCAAGACTTAAAAGCTTTAGTGGATGAATAACTCTTCATCTCAAGAGGGTATTTATAGGTCAAGACATGGCCAACCAATGGCCAAGATTTAGCCAAGTGCTAGGCAAGTGTAAGGTCAAGATTAGGCAAGTGTACCTAGCCAACTTGCACACAAAATATCTATCCAACTTTATGACAAGGATTGTCATCCAATCGCCCTATTGCGTGACAAGTCCACCAATGAGAGGGTGGAAAGTGTCGCCCTCTCATTGGTCCAAAGTGTTACGTCTCTCGGAAATATCCGCCAAAAGAAGAAATGACATAGCCGAATTTATCCTATGAAAGTCGTGGAAAGCGTTTCGTCGGAAAACCAATCGTTTTGTGAGTTGTGCCCAATAATTTTCGTCCAAGCCTAACTTTTAAGGCTAACCTTTTGTACGTATTCCCTTACGTACATACTCTGGAAATACGGGGTATAACATTCTCCCCTCCTTAGAAACATTCGTCCCGAATGTTCCTTCCCAAGACAGTTAAAGATAAGGTTCTTAACAACCTAAGCAGTTTGCAAAAAAAAAAAAAACACTTAGCACATAAGTCAATTGAATCAATAAGTAGGAAAGTAGGTTACCTGGAGGTGTGGGGAATAGGTGAGGGTATCTCTGCCTCATGTCCTCCTCTGCTTCCCACGTCATCTCCCTAAGCTCGTTCACACAAAACTTTGTGGAGCCTCGTCCTTGGTCATGACGCCTAACTCCGACGATCGACTATCGCTATGGGAATCTCCTCACGATAACCCCTCGGTCACTGGACATCGTCAATCGGTGTACCTAGATGGATCCCGACACATCTCGCCGGCGTAGATACGTGAAATACGGATGCCGCCTCAGATCGGACGGCGAGATTCAACTCATAGGCAACCTTGCCTACCCCGTGGACAATCTGAAGCGGCCCAATGTACCTTGGTGAGTTTTCCTTCTTCCGAATCTCATCACACCCTTCGGGTGACACCTTCAGAAAACCCAATCATCAATCGCGAACTCCGGATGTCGACGCCGATGATCTGATACGACCATGCGACTCGAAGTGTCAATAGCCGCTCGGATAAGCTTCACCTTATCCATCGCTGCGCACCAAGTCTGGTCCTACTAATCGTACCTCGCCCACATCGAACCATGCTATCGGCGATCTCGCACTTCCTCCCATACAAAGCCTCATACGGCGCCATCCGAATGCTAGAGTGGTAGCCGTTATTATCTGCGAACTCTACCAATGCAAGTGATCCTCCTACCTCTGGTCAATAACACGGGCTCGCAGGATATCCTCGAGAGTCGGATAGTGCGCTCTGCTGTCCGTCTGCGTGGATGAAATGCGATTTCGGGCTCACTGCGTCCCTAAACCCTCGGAAGGACCTCGGAAGTTAGCCGTGGCGGGCTCCTGCATGCGATATGATCGAAATAGGGACTCCATGCGGTCGGCGACCTCTCGGATGTAAAGTCCGCATAATCCTCACCAGAAAGTCGTCCGACGGAAGAAAGTGGGCTGATTTCGTCACCGCCGACGATAACCCATATAGAATCATGTCTCCTCGAGTGCGAGGCAATCCCGTGATGAAGTCCATGTTGATCACCTCCCACTTCGGTCGGGATCTCTATCGTCAGAACAAACCACCGTGCCTCGTGCTCTACCTTCACCGCGACAACACGGGCGAGCTACGAACTCGCAACGCCCTCTTCAAACCATCCCACCAATACACGATCTAAGGTCGTGGTACATCTTGGTCGACCACGGATGGATGAGAGTAACGCCGCGTGTGCTTCCCAAGAACTCACCGAAGTCCGAAACATCCGGAACACAACTCGCCCTCAAACCTTAGCGCCCATCGTGCTACCTCAAGCGACCCTTGCCCTCACGAAGAGTCGTATCACGATAACGTGCCAAAACCGGATCCTCGAATCGTTGCCTCTTCACCTCGCGACGATGGAAGACTCCAACCTCACGAACTCTAACCCGCTATCGAATCAATCAAACGGACACCAAGGCTCGCTAATCGATGCAAATCACGAACCATGCCCCTCTCCTGCCGCACCTCGATAGACTCCCATCGACCTACGACTAAGAGCATCTGCCACAACATTGGCCTTCCCCGGGTGGTACAGGATATCAACATCGTAATCCTTAAGCAACTCTAACCACCGTCTCTGTCGTAAGTTCAGCTCCCTCTGGCTGAAGATATACTGGAGGCTCTTGTTGTTATACCCCGTATTTCCAGAGTATGTACGTAAGGGAATACGTACGAAAGTCTAGCCTTAAAGATAAGCCTTGGACGTTTTATTTTGTACACAACTCACTAAAAGAATCGTTTTCCGACGAAACGTTTCCACAGCTTTCGTAGAGTAAATTCCGGCTATGCCATTTCTTATTTTTGCGGATTTTTCCGAGAGACGAAACATTTTGGACCAACGGGAGGGTGACATGTGTCACCCTCACATTGGAAGCAAGTGGGATGGCTTTGGACGATTGGGCGTCCAAGAGGGATGTTGGCCTTGGCCAATTGGTTCCTTGCTTAGGCCTTGTTTTGTGGAGTGTTTTGTGGAGTGTTTTGTGGAGTGTTTTGTGGAGTAGGGGTTAGGGTGCACTTGGCTTGATCTTGGCCTTACACTTGCCTTGCACTTGTCTTCATCTTGGCCATTGGTTGGCCAAGGCTTGAGCTATAAATACCCCCTTAGAGATGAAGAGTTTTTCATCCACAAAGTTATCTTCCAAGTCTAAAAATCCTCTCCTCTCCCTTAAGCTTTTCGTCCAACACCCCTTCCCTCCCCTTGTGTAGTGTGGCGAGAGCCTACCCCCTAGCCTAGCCGAAATCTACCCCCCCTCCCTTGGTAGAAAAGTTACCTTCTTGTATCGTTATAATGCCCAAAAAACCCTAGCCCAAATACCTTAGTACTTAGTAGAAGTTGTGAAGAACTTCTAGGGTTCTTGGAGCATACAACTTAGGAGCAAAACCTTGCTCAGGCGCGACTTTTTCTAGGATATTATTGGGCTTACCGAGGTAACTAATCCTAACCCTCTTTTGAATTAGAAAATATATACTGTTGTAGTATAAGGATAAGTATAAATACTTAGAAGTATATCACAGAATAGAATTGAACTGTTATCACAAAGAAGGGTTTAAAGAAGAATAATTGAATCAGATTTACATGCGGTGTTTCACAATAGACTTATATAGCTCAGGGTAGGGAAGTGCTGCCCACTTTCCGTAGAATTGTGAACCCTCTGTTTAGAATGACCTTGAGTAGTCTTTGATAGATATCTGTGACTATTATAGGTGACTCTCTGCGCGACATATTGACTTGGCGGTGGTTTTTTGAGAAGGTATGTGATTCTTCCTAAAGCATGATATTTTACAATATATATATAGTACGGTGACGTCGTGTGTTAATCGAATAATAACTACGGCAATGTCTTTGACTTAAGCCTGAATAATACTTACGGCAATGCCTCACGGCTTAAGCCTGAATAATAAAGAACTGAAAACATTTCAAAAGACTACTGAATCATATTAACAGAAGAGAACTAATTGGTTTTTAAAACAGAAGCTTAGGAGTTATACTAGCTTTATGGGAAGTTAAGTATAACCACTTAAGATTGATAAAAGAAACAAGTTTGCCTATGTGTTTATAATGCACTCATATTGTGAAAAGAATAATAAGATGGTTTGATAAGTAGACATGATATGATGCTATGTGTGTTAGTATCTTGTAACGTTGTATAGGTGAGTATCCTTGTTGTGCTTATGTTGTTTAAAGATAAGTTGTTATGTTAGTATACTATCACTCACCTCTTGAGATGATACCGGGGGTTAAGCTGCCCTCCGATGCGGGGTAGACTCAGGCGGTGCAGGACCATGATTCGAGAATACCTCACGCGGGTCCAGGGCCTATGCGGAGCTACGAGTTCGTGTTAGTATGCGGGGTTATGCCTCACGCGGTGCGTGGCCATGCGGACAATGAGTCGGGGCGATGCCGAGGAGTAGCTACCCTCGATGCGGGGTTATACCTCACGCGCCCACGCGAGTGGCCTATGCGGACTCGAGTCGATTAGGCTTGCGAGAATGATGATGAGGCGAGTGGCCTGCTTCGATCATTTCGCAGCTAGACAAGACTCATTCTGATTACTATTGTTGCTCTTGTTTGTGATGTGGCACTATGTGCGGTTTCCTTGGTTGTTTCGTACATATTTGTAAACTGGTTTTAAAAATGATATGTTTTCATTTAAGTACTTCTGATTTCGCATACTTAGTACTGTTATCGACCTCCTTGAGGCTGCGTTCATGCGCGAGTAAGGGCAGCGGTGCTAGATCCGCATCCTCAGGATCTCTACGTTGGTGTCGGGAGCTCCATCTCTTCCGAGGCTCTACTTTTGGTATGATCTCCTGTTGTAGATAGTTTTATGCGATCAGGTATGGCGGGGCCACCGTCGCCATAGTTGTATATTTCCTTAAGTGCGTAGTCATGTTGTGCGATTGTCGGATGTAATCGCAAAACCATGATTTTATATATATATACGCGAAAGCGATGTTTTCTCACATAAATCGTGGTCTTATTTTATAAATTGTTTCATGTCTTGCTTTATATTTCCGTGATTACTCGATGTATGACTACTTGGGTGCCGGTGAGGCACGATCCACGGGCCGGGCAGTCGTGACAAAAGTGGTATCGAGCGATTAATCCTCGGAAAGTGTCTACTGATCGTATCTAGTAGAGTCTTGATTATCGGTGTGTTGTGCACCACGCCAATAATCGTGAGGCTATAAGATATTTAGGATTGGTTTCCATTCTTCTCATTCCGAGATCGTGCTTTAGAGGCGTGTTATAGGTTGGACCCCTCTAACGTATTCCTTTCACATGCTGATTATGCCTCCACGTAAGGCAACCCGCCCGAAGGGCAAGCGGCCGGAGTCGCTAGCGAGACACCCAGAGTCACGAGGGCTCGTGCCCGGGCTATACGTAGACGGCGAGTTCTATGACGCCGCCAAATAGACAGACCACGCACCCACACCTCGTCCCACGGCTGGGCGGAGAGTTAGGGTACAAGGAGATGGCCCACTTTTGGCTAAAGTTCAGGCCCGTCTGAGAGAGATTGGATCTGGCGATTCGGTTCAGCTCGGCTCCATCGCGCTCCGTGGTACACGAGGCGAGATAGTTTGAGGCTACGAGATTTCTTGAGTTGTAGCCACGGAGTTTTATGGGTCGAGGCCGAGGATGATCCGCAGGAGTTCATCCGTCGGCTTCAAGGATTTTGAGTGATCGGGCGTCGGAGACCGAGTCCGTGATCTTTGGTTCACATAGGCCGCGTGATACCGCATCGATTGGTTTGATTCATGGGAGTTATCCGGGAGAGCACGCGTCCCGCCTACTGGGATGAGTTCTCGCAGGCTTTCTCACTCACTTCTTGCCTCACGGATGAGGAGGCGCGCGGTGATAGATTTTTCTTCACGAGGCAGAGGACGCCGTCAGGGAGTACAATGTCGAGTTTGATTCATTGGCTCGATATGTCCCAGCATTGGTAGCGGATATGGAGGATAGGGTACACCGCTATGTCACCGGGCTAGACGACTATATGGCCGAGTCATGTGCGGGGGTTTCTCTCCACCGTATGGACATTACCGCGTGCAGCTCACGCCTGGATGCGAGCGCAGGTCGGCGAGTGGACGACGGCCCGGCGAGAAGAAGGCGGGGCGGGAGGTCTTCGGTGGTTATCGTGGTGGGCGGCCTCGGCAGCGAGCCTGATTCGCACCACGGCCGGCTCGAGCACTCTGCCGCCCTCGGCCAAGACACCGAGTTTTCGAGGCGGACCAGGCCTGTGGCTTCGGGCGTCGAGTAGCGAGAGTCGCCGATCGACCACCCCAGATGTGGCCGTGCGGTAGATCCCATTACGGGAAGTGTGGTACTACTTATGGATCTTGTTACGATTGTGGCGGCCAGGTCACTTTGCGGAGGATCGTCCGACCGGCGGCGTGGGTGGTAGGGCCCGGCACCGGGTTACGTGGCCGCCATCATCTCCTGATTACTCGCCCGGGGCGAGTGCTCATGGGTCGGCCAGTGCGGCGAGGCCGTGGCTCGTGTCGATTCTAGCGGTCCTCGAACCGCATTTATGCTTTGTCGGTCACCGGGATCGTGAGGCCTCACCGATGTCGTCACGCAGTACCTTATCGGTTCTGGTTTGATGTTTATGCCTTGATAGATCCGGTTCTACTCGCCCCATATATCTCCCTTGTTGCTAGTAGGATAGGGATAGAGCCCGAGTCCATAGACCTTTCGAGGTAGCTACGCCATGGTGATTCGGTGGTAGCTCGGCGGGTATATAGGGCTTGTCTGTGACCATTCTGATCGTCCGACCTAGCCGACTTGATAGAGTTGGAGATGATTGACTTCGACGTGATTATGGGGATGGATTGGCTAGCTTCTTGCTATGCCAATGTAGACTGCAGAGAGAGAGTAGTGCGGTTCAGCTTCTGCGAGCCAGTTGTTGAGTGGGAGAGCACGGTATCGCCGAGGTAGGTTTATTTCCTACCTCAAGGCTAGGAAGATGGTGCGAGCGGTATATCTACCATCTAGTTCGAGTGTTTGATACTGAGGCTGCGGTACCAGATTTTCAGTCAGTTCCCGTAGTAAGCGAGTTCGCAGACGTGTTCCCAGATGACCTCCCGGGTATCCCTCCTGAGAGGGAGATTGAGTTTTGTATTGACATATTGCGGATACTCGGCTATTTCCATTCCGCCATACGTAATGGCACCGCCGAGTTGAGAGAGTCAAGGATCACTTAGGATTTGCTAGAGAAGGGCTTCATTAGGCCCAGTGTTTCCCCCTGGGGGGCGCCGGTATTGTTCGTGAAGAAGAAGGACGGGACGCTGCGCATGTGTTGATTACAGCGGTGAACAAGGTGACCATTAAATGAATACCCTCCCGAGATTGATGATTTGTTCGACCCGATTGCGAGTGCGAGATGTTTCTCCAAGATTGATCTGCGATCGGGCTATCATCAGTAGTCGAGAGGTGGATGTCCCTAGATCGCATTCGGACGTGCGGGCATTATGAGTTCGTGGTCATGTCTTTTGGGTTGACCAATGCTCGCGGTATTCATGGATTTGATGAACCGAGTGTTCAAACCATTTTGGACACGCTTGTGATAGTGTTCATTGATGATATCTTGGTTTATTCGCCAGAGCGGGAGCATGCGAGCATTTGAGGATGTCTTGTGATTCTCGAGACCAGCGATTATCGCCAAGTTTTCCAAATGTGAGTTTTGGTTGACTTGATGGCGTTTCTTGGGCATATTGTCGGGCTGATGGCATTCGAGTTGACTGGCCAAGATCGGCGCGAGACTTGGCGAGACCTACTACTCGGCGAGGTTCGCATTTTCGGGCCTTGCAGTTATTATCGGCGGTTCGTGGAGAAGTTTGCTTCTATCTCGCACCATTGACTAGGTGACTCGTAAGCGGCCAAGTTTGATGGTGATGCTTGTGGCGTGGTTTCGATTCGGAAAGAGAGATCGACGACCGCCCGTTCTTACTCTTCGCAGGTCGGATGGTTATATGCGTGTATTGTGATCGTCGAGCATCGGGTTGGGATGTGTATTGACGCAGCATGGCGGGGTTATAGCATATGCATCCCGACAATTTGAAGAAACACGGCAGGAACTACCCCACCCATGATTTGGAGTTGGCGTAGTGATTCACGCTTTGAAGATCTGGAGGCACTATTTGTATGGGGTTCACGTGGATATTTATACGCACCACAAGAGCCTCGGTATATCTTCACCAGAGGAGCCGAACTTACGGCGAGACGGTGGTTAGAGTTGCTTAAGGATTACGATGTTGATATCCTATACCACCCGGGGAAGGCCAATGTTGTGGCAGATGCTCTTAGTCGTAGGTCGATGGGGAGCCTATCAGATGTGCAACTAGAGAGGAGGGACATGGTTCGTGATTTGCATCGCTTAGCGAGCCTTCGTGTCCGCTTGATTGATTCGATAGCGATGGGGTTAGAGTTCGCGAGGTTGCCGAGTCTTCCATCGTCGAGGAGGTGAAGAGCAACAATTCGAGGATCGGCTTTGATTCGATATCGTGATCTGACTCTTCGTGAGGCAAGGTCCTTTTGAGGTAGCACGATGGGGTGCTAAGGTTTGGCGGCATGTGTTCCGGATGTTTCGTGACTTCGGCAGAAAGTTCTTGGGAAGCACACAGCGCTAGCATTACTCATCCATCCGGTCGACCAAGATGTACCACGACCTTAGATCGTGTATTGGTGGGATGGCTTGAAGAGGACGTTGCAGTTCGTAGCTCGGTGCGTGTTGTCGGCGGTGAAGGTAGAGCACGAGGCCTGGTGGTTTGTTACAGGCGATAGAGATCCCGACCTGGAAGTGGGAGGTAATCAACATGGACTTCATCACAGGATTACCCCGCACTCAGAGGAGACATGATTCTATATGGGTTATATCGCCGACAGTGTCGAAATCAGCCCACTTTCTTCCCGTCAGACGACTTTTTCTGAGGATTATGCGAACTTTACATCCGAGATCGTCGATCGCATGAGTCCCTACTTCGATCATATCGCATGCAGGAGCCGGTTTACGGCTAACCTGAGGTCCTTCCAGAGGGTTTAGTGGACGCAGTGAGCACAGTCGCATTTCATCCACAGACAGACGGACAGGCAGAGCGCACTATCCAGACTCTTGAGGATATGCTGCGAGCCTGTGTTATTGACTTTAGTGGTAGTTGGGAGGATCATTTGCCTCTAGTTGAGTTCGCTTATAATAATAGCTACCACTCCAAAGATTCGGATGGCGCCTTACGAGGCCTTGTATGGGAGGAAGTGCAGATCGCCTATAGGTTGGTTCGATGTGGGCGAGGGCGGCTAGTGGGACCAGGTTGGTACAGCGACGATGGATAAGGTGAAGCTTATCCGAGAGCGGCTATTGACAGCTCAGAGTCGACAGAAGTCGTATGCAGATCATCGTCGTCGGCATCTTGAGTTCGAGGTTCATGATTGGGTTTTCCTAAAGGTGTCACCCATGAAGGGTGTGATGAGATTCGGGAAGAAGGAAGCTCACCCAGGTACATCGGGCGCTTCAGATTGTCCGCAGGGTAGGCAAGGTTGCCTACGAGTTGGATCTGCCGTCCGATCTGGAGGCAGTGCATCCGGTGTTTCACGATCTATCTTTGAGGAGATGTATCGGGATCCATCTAGGGTGCACCAATTGACGATGTCCAGTGACCGGGGGTTATCGTATGAGAGATTCCCATAACGATAGTCGATCGTCAAAGTTAGGCGTCTGCGGACGGGGCGTGGCTTCCGTCAAAGTCTTGTGGCGGAACGAGCTCAGGGAGGAGATGACATGGGAAGCCGAGGAGGACATGAGGCGGAAGTATCCTCACCTATTCCCCACACCTCCAGGTAACTCACTTTCCTACTTGTAAATTTCCATTATCATTTATGCCTAAGTGTTGTTTTCGGCCGCGTGGCATTTGCTAATCGCTTAAACTTCTTCGATAATCGTTTTGGGAAGGAACATTCGACGAATGTTTCTAAGGGGAGAATGTTATACCCCGTATTTCCAGAGTATGTACGTAAGGGAATACGTACGAAAGTCTAGCCTTAAAGATAAGCCTTGGACGTTTTATTTTGTACACAACTCACTAAAAGAATCGTTTTCCGACGCAAACGCTTCCACACTTCGTGAGTAAATTCCGCTATGCCATTTCTTATTTTTGCGGATTTTTCCGAGAGACGAAACATTTTGGACCAACGGGAGGGTGACATGTGTCACCTCACATTGGAAGCAAAGTGGGATGGCTTTGGACGATCAAGGCCCAAGAGGGATGCTGGCCTGGCCGATTGGTTCCTCGCTTAGGCCTTGTTTTGTGAGTGTTTTGTGGAGTGTTTTGTGGAGTGTTTTGTGGAGTAGGGGTTAGGGTGCACTTGGCTTGATCTTGGCCTTACACTTGCCTTGCACTTGTCTTCATCTTGGCCATTGGTTGGCCAAGGCTTGAGCTATAAATACCCCCTTAGAGATGAAGAGTTTTTCATCCACAAAGTTATCTTCCAAGTCTAAATATCCTCTCCTCTCCCTTAAGCTTTTCGTCCAACACCCCTTCCCTCCCCTTGTGTAGTGTGGCCGAGAGCCTACCCCCCTAGCCTAGCCGAAATCTACCCCCCTCCCTTGGTAGAAAAGTTACCTTCAGATCGTTATAATGCCCAAAAATACCCTAGCCCAAATACCTTAGTACTTAGTAGAAGTTGTGAAGAACTTCTAGGTTCTTGGAGCATACAACTTAGAGCAAAACCTTGCTCAGGCGCGACTTTTTCTAGGATATTCTTGGGCTTACCGAGGTAACTAATCCTACCCCACTTCTGAAGTAGAAAATCTATACCGTTGGAGTATAAGGATAAGTATAAATACGTAGAAGTATATCACGTAATAGAATTGAATTATCACAATAGAAGGGTTTAAAAGAAGAATAATTGAATCAGATTACATGTGACGCTTTCACAGAGACTTATATAGCTCACCGGTAGGGAAGTGCTGCCCGACTTTCCGTAGAATTGTGAACCCTCTGCTTAGAATGACCTTCAGAGTAGTCTTTGATAGATATCCGTGACTATTATAGTCGACTTCTCTGCGACATATTCAACTTGGCGGTGGTTTTCACGAGAAGGTATGTGATTCTTCCTAAAGCATGATATTTTAATATATATATAGTACGGTAGACGCATACGTGTTAATCGAATAATAACTACGGCAATGTCTTTGACTTAAGCTCGATAATACTTACGGAATGCCTCACGCTTAAGCCCTAATAATAAAGAATCAAAACATTTCAAAAGACTCTTGAATCATATTAATGTAAGAGAACTAATTGGTTTTTAAAATGAAGCTTAGGAGTTATACTAGCTTTATGGGAAGTTAAGTATAACCACTTAAGATTGATAAAAGAAACAAGTTTGCCTATGTGTTTATAACAGACTCATATTGTGAAAAGAATAATAAGATGGTTTGATAAGTAGACATGATATGATGCTATGTGTGTTAGTATCTTGTAACGTTGTATAGGTGAGTATCCTTGTTGTGCTTATGTTGTTTAAAGATAAGTTGTTATGTTAGTATACTATCACTCACCTCTTGAGATACGGGGTTGCCGCCTCCGACGCGGGTAGACTCAAAGATCCAGGACCATGATTCGAGAATACCTCACGCGGGTCCGTGGGCCTGCGCGAGCTACGAGTTCCGTGTTAGTATGCGGGTTATGCCTCATGCGGTCAGCGTGGCCATGCGACAATGAGTCCAGGACGATGCCGAGGAGTAGCTACCCTCGATGCGGGGTTATACCTCATGCGGGCCCATGTGAGTGGCCTATGCGGACTCCGGGAGTCCAGGATTAGGCTTGCAGAATGATGATGGGGGCGAGTGGCCCTGATTCGATCATTTCGCAGCCTAGACAAGACTCATTACAGTTACCTATTGTTGCTCTTGTTTGTGATGTGGCACTATGTGCGGTTTCCTTGGTTGTTTCGTACATATTTGTAAACTGGTTTTAAAAATGATATGTTTTCATTTAAGTACTTTACGCTGCATACTTAGTACCGTTGTAATCGACTCCTTCGGGGCTGCGTTCATGCCGCAGTAAGGGCAAGCAGTGCTAGATCCGCATCTTAGGATCTCTACGTTGGTGCTCTGAGCTCCATCTCTTCCGAGGCTCTACTTTTGGTATGATCTCCCCGTTGTAGATAGTTTTGTTGCCAGGTATGGCGGGCCCCGCCCCGCCATAGTTGTATATTTCAGAGGTCAGAGTCATGTTGCATGGTCGGATGTAATCGCAAAACCATGATTTTATATATATACGCTAAAGGCGATGTTTTCTCACATAAATCGTGGTCTTATTTTATAAATCGTTTATGTCTTGCTTTATATTTCCGCCGACACTGATGTATGACTACTTGGGTGCCCTTGCAGGCACTACCACGCCCCGAACGGGTCGTGACACTTGTGGTCTCAGATAAATATCCACGTGAACCCCATACAAATAGTGCCTCCGCATCTTCAAAGCGTGAATCACCGCCGCCACCCAAATCACAGCGGGTAGTTCCTCTCGTATCTTAAGCCGCCGACGCGTATGCTATAACTCGCTCGCTGCATCAACACACATCCCAACCCGATGCCCGACGATCACAATACACCACGAACCATCCGACCTTCCGGAAGAGTAAGAACGGGGCGCTGCCGCTTTCTTTTCAAGAATCGAAACCCCGCCACAAGCATCACCATCAAACTCGCCGCTTTCTCGAGTCACCCTAGTCAATGGTGCGCAGATAGAAGCAAACTTCTCCACGAACCGCCGATAATATCCTCGCAAGGCCCGTAAAGTCGCGAACCTCTCGAGTAAGGGTTCAGGCCAAGTCCTCGATCGCCGATCTTCGCCATATCCACTGAATGCCATCACCCATAATGCCCAAGAAAAGCCACCGAGGTCAACCAAAACTCACATTTGGAAAACTTCGATACACCGCTGATCCCGAGAATCACAAGACAAACCTCAAATGCTCCGCATGCTCCCGCTCGGCGAGAATAAACCAAGATATCATCAATGAACACTATCACAAACGTGTCCAAAATGGTTTGAACACTCGCTCATCAACTCCATGAATACCACGAGCATTCGTCAACCCAAAAGACATGACCAACTCATAATGCCCGCACGTCCGAATGCAAATTCTAGGGACATCCACCTCTAACTCGAACTCGATGATAGCCCGATCGTAGATCAATCTTGAAAAGCATCTCGCTCCGCAATCGATCGAACAAATCATCAATCACGGGAAGGGGTATTCGTTTAATGGTCACCTTGTTCACCGCTCAGAGTCAACACACGCGCAGCGGCCCCGCTCTTTCTTCTTCACGAACAATACCGGCGCTTCTGGAGAAACACTAGGTCCGATGAAACCCTTCTCCAACAAATCACTCACCGCTCCTTCAACTCTCTTAACTCGGCAGTGCCATCCTCGTATGGCGGAATGGAAATAAGCCGAGTGTCCGCAACACATCTATACAAAACTCAATCTCCTCTCTCGAGGAATACCCGGAGGTCGCTCGAAACACGCCCGAGAACTCTCTGACCATCGAATCGCTCAAAAATCTGGTACCGCAGCCTCGTGATCAAACACCCGAACGAGATGGTAGATATACCCTTCTCGCACCATCTTCCTAGCCTTGAGGTAGGAAATAAACCTACCTTTCGCGATACCGTGCTCCTCCCACTCAACAACCGGCCTCAGAAACTGGAACTGCATTACTCTCTCTCGCAGCTACATTGGCGTAGCAAGAAGCTAGCCAATCCATCCCCATGATTACGCCGGTCAATCATCTCCAACTCTATCAAGTCGGCAAGGGTCCGACGATCGTAAATGGTCACAGACAAGCTCTATATACCCGCCGAGCTACCACCGAATCACCCACCGCGTAGCTACCTCGAAGCGGTCCATGGACTCGTGCTCTATCCCTATCCTACTAGCAACAAGGGGAGATATATAGGACAGAGTAGAACCCGGATCTATCAAAGCATATACATCTAACCCAGAAACTGATAAGGTACCTGTGACGACATCAGGTGAGGCCTCCTGATCCTGTCGGCTGGACAAAGCATAAATGCGGTTCTGAGGACCGCTAGAACCGACTCGCCACGACTCTCGCCGCGACTGCTGATCTCGAGTACCGCCTCCCGGGCGAGTAAATCGCTTCGGGGATGAAGAAGCGGCAGACTCGTAGCCGGGCTCTACCCCTGGCCGCCGGCCGGCAAACTCGCGAAATGACCTCGCCGCCACAAGTATGGCAAGTCCCCGTAGTAGCATAACAGCTCCGAATGGAATCTACCACAACGGCACACCGAATGCACTTCGACGGTTAGCCCCGCTACCCTCGAAATCAAGTCCCGCCTCGACCGCCCCGATCGCCTCGGTCATCGAAAATGATGTAGGAGTGCTCGAGCCGGTTGTGGTGCAAATCCGACTTCACGATGCCGCCACCGAGAACCACCAAAGAACCGCCGCCCCGCCTTCTTCTCGCCGATATCGGCTTACCCGGCGGTCTCTACGCCTCGCATCCCAATACACGAGCTCGCATACGTAATGTCCATGCCCTACTGGCGGACACACCCGCACAAGACTCGCCATATAGTCGTTTCAGCCCGTGGACGTAGCGATGCACCCGGTCTTCCATATTCGCTACGGCAGGCAGAACATATCGAGCTAATGAATCAAACTCGACATTGTACTTCTAATCGCGCCCTCCCCGCCTCAGAATAAAAATTGCCGATCGTGCCTCTCATCCGCGGAGGCAAGAAGTGTGAGAAAAGCCTCAAAACTCATCCCATACGCTGGAGGCGCATGCTCTCCCGAAAGCTCCTATGATCGAACCAATCGATCGCGGTATCACGCACCGATGCGAACCGAATGTCACAGATCTCAAGCCTTGACCACCCGCATAATCCTTCAGAATCGACGGATGAACTCCTCGCGATCATCCTCCGTCTAGACCAGAAACTCGCGGCTGCAACTCGTGAAGTCCCGTAGCCTCGCTATCGCCTCCGTGAACAACGTACTACCGAGCCGAATCGAACCGGAATGGCCGCCAAACCTCTCTCATATCCGCCACGACCTTGGCTGTAATCGCCATCTCTCTTGTACCCTAACTCCTCGCCCGGCCGGTGGGATGTGAGCGCTGGTACTGGTCTCGCTGGGCCGGGCGGTGTCATAGAACTCGCCGTCTCGTATAGCTCGGCTCGAGCCTCGTGACTCTGGGTGTCACACTAGCAGCCTCCTACGCCTTGCCCTTCTCGGGCCCGGCCTTTACGCGAGGCATATCTCATAGAAAGGAATGCGTTAGAGGGTCCAACCTATAACACGCCTCTAAAGCACGATCTCAGAGTGAGAAGAATGGAAACCAATCCTAAATATCCTATAGCCTCCTCGATTATTGGTGTGGTGCACAACACACCGATAATCAAGACTTACTAGATACGGTCATAGACACTTTCCGAGGATTAATCGCTTCGATACCACTTTTGTCACGACTGCCCGGTTCGTGGATCGTGCCTTACCCGGCACCCAAGTAGTCATACATCGAGAACAATCACGAATATAAAACACGACATGAAACATGATATAACTAGAACATTTTATCTCGATGAAAAGATTGCCTTTCGATATATACATAAACCAAATTTTTGCGCTACATCCCAACTGCATAACATGTGACTACTGCACTTAAGGAAATAACAACTATGGCGGGACAGGTTCCGCCATACCCCGCTCAGACAAAACTATCTACAACAGGAGATCATACCCAAAAGTAGAGCCTCCGAGAGAGTGGAGCTCCTAACACCAACGTAGAGATCCTAAGGACGTGGATCTAGCACCGCTTCCTCTAGAACTCGCAGATTTAACGCACTTCAAGGAGGTCAAGACAACAGTACCAAGTATGTGAAACTATAAAGTACTTTAAATGAAATCAAGGTATTTAAAACCTTTTCACAAATATAATCGCTCAATTGCACATAGTGCTACATCACAACAATAATAAGAATAGGAAAATCAGAATGTGTCTAGTCTAGGCCGCGAATGATCGGGCAAGGCCAACCGCCCATAGTATCATTCTCACGTGCCTAGTCCCGACTTCCGCACCGCATAGGTCACACACGCACTGCATGAGGTATTCCCGCGACGGGGTAGCTAGCCCTGCATTCTCCTCGACTTCCGCACCGCATAGCCTCAAAAGACCGTGATAGTCCCATGGACCGCATAGGCATCCCCGTGACGGGCTAAACACCCGAATGATCAATCTCGAGCATACCGCAGCCTCCGCATAGTCTCATAGACCGTATAGGCCGTATAGACCCGCATCAAGGGTGGCAAGCCCTGTGATAACAAGTCGAGGGTAGGTGATACAATAACAAAGACAACGGACTTACCTGTTAGCAACGTAAGACAAAGAAGAATAACCCCTTTCACACATTACAAGGCATTTAACACATGTAGCATCATAGTATGTCTACCTATCAACCAATCTTACTACACTTAACAGAAAGCAATACAAGGTTTTTATAAACAAACAAGTAAACAGTTCCTTTTATCATTCTTAGGTTGTTATACCTACTTCCCATAAAGCTTAGTATAACTCTTAAGCTTTTGTTTTAACACCAACTATTACTCTTACGTTAAAATGATTCATTATTCTTTGACATACTTCAAGGTTCTTATTATTCGTGCTTAAGTCAAAAGACATTGCCGATTATCATATGTACGTCACGCACTATATATACTTAAAATATCATGCTCGGAGTATAGGAAGAATCACATACCTTCTCTACAAATCCACCTGCCAAGTCGAGTATGTCGCGCGAAGAGAATCAGCCTATAATAGTCACAGACATCTATCAAAGTCTAGACTATTCTGTAGGTCATTCTAAACAGAGGGTCCTCAATTCTATGGAAAGTCGGGCAAAGACAACCCTACCCATGAGCTATATAAGTCATCATGAAAACAAATTCATGTAAGTACATTCAGATATTCTTCTTTATACCCTTCTAAGGTGTTACAATTCAATTCTATTCTTAATAACCTCCTAAGTATTTATACTTATCTCAATACTTCTACAAGATGCATTCTCTAATTACAAAAGAGGTTAGGATTATTTACCTCGATAATCCCAATAATATCCAATTAAAAAGTCGATCCTGAGCGAGGTTTAGCTCCTAATCCAAAGCTCCAAGGAGCACCAAGAATCCTTAGAAGTTTCCCAACACTTCTACTAAGAACTAAGGACTTTGGGCTAGGTTAAATTGGGCATTATAACAATACTAGAAGGCAACTTTCCTACCAAGGGAGGGGGTAGGTTCTGCCAGGCTAGAGTGGAAGGGCCTCTACCAAAACTTCACTCAAAGGGGAGGGTGTTTGGACGAATTGCTCACAAGGGAGAGGGGAGGATTTTTCAAGACTTGAAAGCTTTAGTGGATGAATAACTCTTCATCTCAAGAGGGGTATTTATAGGTCAAGACATGGCCAACCAATGGCCAAGATTTAGCCAAGTGCTAGGCAAGTGTAAGGTCAAGATTAGGCAAGTGTACCTAGCCAACTTGCACACAAAATATCTATCCAACTTTATGACAAGGATTGTCATCCAATCGCCCTATTGCCGTGACAAGTCCACCAATGAGAGGGTGGAAAGTGTCGCCTCTCATTGGTCCAAAGTGTTACGTCTCTCGGAAAAATCCGCAAAAATAAGAAATGACATAGCCTTAATTTATCCTATGAAAGTCGTGGAAACGCTTCGTCGGAAAACCAATCGCTTTGTGAGTTGTGCCCAATAATTTTCGCCCAAGCCTAACTTTAAGGCTAACTTTATGCGTATTCCTCACGCATATACTGCGAAATACGGTATAACACTTCGGAGGCTCGACTGTTGGTATGGTTCTCCCTGGAGTCGTTGTTATTTTGTACATTCGTGGCATGACGGCTCATCCGTCATAGTGTTATTCATTCTTAGGCCTGTAGTCTTGTCGTAACTTGGTTCGTTAAGGATGTAATCGTCGTGTATGTACTTTTGGGTTAGCCATTTTGGGCTAGACTATTCTATATCTTAATGGTTGTTTATCTTGAGTTTACATTCCGCTGGTTTTCTCTGATGTTGTGTCACTAGGGTGCCCGGGTTAAGGCACCGGTCACGGGTCCAGGTTCGGGTCGTGACATCACCAAAGGACCTCGCGCTCGCCTCTTCTACCGATTGGTCTTTTCCGCCGATTTCTCCGCCTCACATCCAAGTGCATAAGCTGCATGCGGCAATGTTCATGCCCTACCAAGAGCTACACTGAACAACTCGCTAGGAAATCATCGAGCCTCAGACATATCGGTGCACTCGATCCTCCATACTAGCCACTAACGCGGGACGCATCGGTCAATGAGTCGAACTCACATTGTACTCCCGAACCGCACGCCTGCTCACGCAACACCAAAAATCTGTTTACCGAGCCCTCTCATCTGCTGGAGGCAAGAAGTGCAAGAAATGCCTTTGAGAACTCGTCCCATATAGCCGGAAGTGCATTCTCTTCCCAACAGCTCCCACGAATCAAACTCCGATCGCGGATTCACGCAAACCGATGCAAACCTAGGACCACCGACTCGGTCTCAATGCCTTGATCACTCATGATCCGTCAGAATCGCTGGATGAACTCCCCGCGATCATCCTGCCTCGACCCATAAAACTCGGGCGGCTACATCTCGTAAAAATCTCGTAGCCTCAAACTATCTCGAACTAGGGTGAACCATCGCGCTATCGAACTTTTGCGTCCACCTATCCTCAAGTCTGCCACAACTCGCCATTAATCGCCTCACTTGTAACCCATCTCTCCTTCCGCCTCGCATCATGGATCGAGGCTTAGGTCTTGTGGTCTCTGAGATCGCCGATCTACTCGCAGCCTCTCGCCGCTTTCTCCAGGCGGGTTGCCTCACGAGGCATAATCGGTAAAACGAAATACGCTGGAGGGTCCAACTTATCACACAACTCTAAGGCACGATCTCGTAATGAGAAGGAAACCAATCCTAAATGTCCTGCAGCCTCCGATTATAGATATGGTGCACAACACACCGATAATCAAGACTCTACTAGACACGGTTCAGACACTTTCCGAGGACTAACTGCTCTGATACCACTTTTGTCACGACCCGAACCCGGGCCCGTGACTGGTGCCTTACCCCGGGCACCCTAGTGATACAACATCAGAGAAAACCAGCGGAAATAAAAACTTAAACATTTAAATAGACATGGATCAAGATAAAGAAAATAGGTCAACCAAAACGGTTGCCTTTCAACATATATATATATAGACATTTGAACGAGCATAATCCTTACAACCCCGCCACAACAAAGGCTGCACTCTAAGATTTTTACAACAACTATGACGGGACAGGGCCCCGCCATACCCCTGAATGTACAAGAACCTACAGACTCAGGGTAACATACCGAAAGATAAGCCTCCGAAAGAACGGAGCTTCCCAATACGCTGAAATGTGAACCTAAACGGGGAGATCGACAATAGATGTATTTCTACTGCAGATGAACGCAGCCCCGGCGAGGTCGATAACAGTACCAAGTATGTGAAATCGAAAATATCAGAAATGAAATCATAATAGTCTATATAAAGCAGAGACATGTATGATAACCAAACTACAAGACACACATATAATGATTATAACAAGTCGTGGTCTCACGCCTCCAAGTCATTACTCAAATATAATTATGGGTCTCACGCCACAACATCAATCATGCCCGTGGAATACCTTCCTCACCGCCAATCTATGATATGATAACACCAAGAAGTACACGAACACCAAGTCCTACGATGCCAAAGTCGTACTAACAGTACAATACAACCAAACCACGAAGATGACACGGGGCAAGTACGAAAGCCGACTACCAGATACCAAGGTCGAACAGTAAAACCTCATGGAGAGCTAGCCCATGGAACAACAATCCCAATGGAATCATACCCGTGCGCCACGCATCGTGTCGATGTCCGTATGAAACAACAAGACAAAGAATCCCAATGGAACCATACCCGCGCCACGCGCGTCGAGATGTCCAAAAGGAAACAACTAGACAAAGAATCAAAATGGAACCATACCCGCGCCACGCATAGTGTCGTGATGTCCAAAGCGATTAGCAAAATAACACTATCAGCAGAGCGCATCTGTGGAATTCTCCACATTCGCTACGTCAAGTAAGTTCTCAACAAGTCAACCGGCCCTCCATCGAGAGACGTGGTAGTATAGAAACACAATTCTTGCACAACAAAGGCTATCACAACAAGCATATGCAAGTTTCACAACAACAAGCATAGGCAAGTTATACATAACTCAAGGTACTTTCATTTTATGTCAAAGTCCGGGTTTTAACCCTAAAGTACTACGTCGTAAATTCCTTTTAAAGAGATCCATTCCTTTATAAAAGTCACCCGATATCCGTAGTATAAAAAAATAGAGTGACTCACATTTTTAAGTAAACCAAAACACTTCCCTTTGAAAAATCAAGTAACAACATTATTTTCCAAACGTTCAAGTTTGCCTAATTTCAAATGGTCAAGTTTCTCCTTTTCGAAAAGGTTTCGTAGTTCATAGTTTTACATCCTTTAAAACATAATTCTCTTTTAAACAATTGAGAAACGTATGCCTTATATGTGAGTAGGTTATTCTTGTTTATAATCGCTCTTATTAAGCAGCCATGATCTAGGAAATGTAATATCATTTTGTCTCATCTTAGTTTCTATGCAGATGGAGGTTTCTACTGGTTTTAATACAATACTTCATTATTCAATACATTTTCCTTTATTAACGCTGCAGTGGTTTGTCGATACTCATTCTGATTTCAAATCAAGAAACATTATTCCTTTTAAAACCAAGTACTCATTACTCACGAATGAGGTTTCACACTCTTAACAAAATTCATATCAATACAATTAAGTCAAGTCTCTTAACTTCTAAAAATCAGTAAACCATTCTTTTACCTACATAGAGTCGTTATAACTAACTTCCCATAAAGCTATTAGAACACCCTATGTTTTAAACCGACCACCTCATTTAGCACATATGTCACCGCATCTACATAGTTTACAAAACATCATGCAGAAGGATAGGAAGAGGTTCACATACCGCGACGATTATCGACAATAGCAAACGCTCCACAAGATCAGAACCCGGCCAGCCTTTCCACTCTTCAAGTAGAATATACTCTGAGTACTTCCACCTAAATAGGCCACAAACGCTCATTTCTAAACGCATTGCCCATATTCTACGTAAAATTCAAGAAGACTCCTTCGCAATCGCGTAAATCTCCTCTTTCGAGGCCGCTACCAAGCCAACCAGGGGGTTATAATGTCTAACCGACGTATACAATTCTACTACACAGAATACTACACAAGTCTATCGAATACTTATGTAATTACAGTTGATTCTCTTCTTTATATTCAGCTTAAGTCAAAGACATTGCCGCAAAGCTATGTTGATTCTATATAGTATACTTCAACTATATAATCTCGCAACATGTAATTTCCAATTACAATAGGACAAGAATATTTACCTCGATAAGCCCAAAATTATCCGAGATAAAAGTCGATCTGAGCAAGGTTTAGCTCCTACTCCGCGCTCCAACCCGCTCCAAACAACCCTTAGAAGTTCTACACAACTTCTTCTAAGTACTCAACCAATTATGGAGATTTTCCTTAGGGTTTCGTTTAGTGGCTAAAGGAAGTATAATAGTGTTTCCCTTGCCAGAGAGGTAACCTTGGGAATACTAAGGTATTTGGGCAGGTATTTGGGCATAATAACAATACTAGGAGAGTATTTCTATACCACAAAAAGGGGTATTATACGAAACAACTAGGCTTTGGGGGTAGCTCGCCGAGGCCTCTCAAAGGAGGTGGTGGCGGACGAACTACCACAAGGGGAGGAGTATTTGAGACTTGGAAATGATTTTAGGATGAAGAAGTTCATCACTTGGGTATTTATAGGTCATAATGGCAACCAATGGCCAAGATCCATCCAAGTGTTAGGCAAGTGTAGGGCTAGATTAAGCCATGTGCACCTTATCCATCTACCACACCAACTTGCACAAATATCCTACCTAACCAACCCACCCTTCGGCCCACCTTTGCCGCCATTTGCTTCAATGAGGTGACACATGTCACCCTCCCGTTGGTCCAAAATGTTCGTCTCTCGGAAAAATCAAAAATTATAAATGACATAGCGAATTTTCCTTCGCAAATCTAGTAACGCTGCCGAAAACGATTCTTTCGACTGTGTACAAATTCGCCACTTTGCCTACTTTAAGGCTCAAACTTTTCTACGACGCCTCACGCATATACCGGAAATACGGTATAACACTCACGCCTCAAAGTCATCCTCATGCCCGTGAACGCCTCACCAGCGCCAGCCTAGGTATAAGTCATGTGATACGATAACCTGCTCCCATCTCGTGTTATACCCGTATTTCCAGTATGTACGTGAGGGCGACGATAAAAATTTAAGCCTTAAGGTTGGCAAGGTTCAAATTTGTACACAAGTACAAAGAATCGTTTTTAAACGCTTTACTAACTTGCGGGAAAATTCGCTATGTCATTTATAATTTTATGGATTTTTCCGAGACGCAAACATTTGATCAACGGAGGGTGACATGTGTCACCTCACATCGACGTGATTGTGGTAATGGACGAATTGGTGGTCTTGGTTAGGTAGGATATTTTGTGATAGTTGGTGTGGTAGATGGATAAGGTACACATGGTCAATCTCACCCTACACTTGCATGGCACTTGGCTTCATCTTGGCCATTGGTTGGCCTATAAATACTCCTAACTTGAAGACTTTCTTCATCCAAAAATTATTTTCCAAGTCTTGAAATCCTCCTTGTGAGTTGTATTCGTCCAAAGCCTCCCTTTGAGAAGCCTTGGCCGAGAGGGTACTCCTCTAGTGGTGTGGCCAGTACCCCCTTGCCTTGTAGTTTTCAGATAATACACACCCCCTCTGGTAGAAATACTCCAAGTATTGTTATAATACCAAAATACTTTTTCCCATATACCTTGTAGTACTTTCCAAAGTTACCTCTATACGTAGAGTCTTAAATACTACTATATTTCCTTAAGTCACAAAACGAAACCTAAGGAAATCTTCATAGCGAGTTGAAGTATTAAGTTGTGGAACTTTTAAGGGTTGTTTGGAGTGGGTTGGAGCGCACTGAGAGTGAGCTAAACCTTGCTCAGATCGACATTTAAACTTGGATAATTTTGGGCTTATCGAGGTAAATAATCTTGTCCGCTATTGTTATTGGAATTATATGTTGTAGGAATATAGTTGAAGTATACTATATATAGAATCAACATAGTTTTCATGCAATGTCTTTTGACTTAAGCCCGAATTTAAAGAAGAACTGAATCAGAATTACATAGGATCAGACATGAGACTTGTGTAGCATTACGTGAAGTAGAATTGTACACGTCCGATTAGACGCATAACCCCCTCTCGGGAGTTGTTGCCTCACAGCAGCCTCGATAGAGGAGGAGATTTACGCGCCATGCGGGGTGCGGCCGAATTTTCTGTAGAATATTCTACGTTGAGATCTAGATGTTAATAGGCCGTGGCCTTTATAGGTCAAGTACTACGTGGCGTGATCTACTGGCTTAAGGTGTAGCCGACGGTTTGAGGTACTGAGCGCTTTGCTATTAGTCGATAATCGCGAGGTATGTGAACCTCTTCCTATCTTTTCTAGCATGATATGTGTATAACTATGTAGTACGGTAGACGACATGTGTTAAATGTATTTGATTGGTTTAAACATAAAGTGTTATAACGGCTTTATGGGAAGTTATAACACTTTATGTAGGTAAGAAAATGCTTTGTGGTTTTTAAAAGATAACCGATTTGACTTATAACGACTTGATGTGTGATAATAAAGAACTTGAAGTATTTCAAAAGAATCATTTTGAAAGAAGAGTAATATTTGGTTTTGAAAGCTTAAGAGTTATACTAGCTTTATGGGAAGTTAGGTATAACGTCTTAAGGAAGATAAAAGGGATAATGTTTTTGATTTCGGAATGAGAACAAGTATCGAACAAACCACTGCAGTTAATAAAGGAAAATGTATTGATTAATTAATTATTATAAAACCGAGAAACCTCCATCTGCATAGAAACTAAGATAAGATAAAATGATATTACATTTTCTAGATCATGGTCGCTTTAATAAGATGGTTATAAACAAGAATAAAGCTCACACATATGACATATGTTACTCAATTGTTTTAAAAGAGATTAAGACATTGAACTATGAAACTTTTCTAAAATAAAGAGACTTGAGTAATTGGAATTAGGCAACCGGAACTTTTAAAAGAATGTTGTTACTTGATTTTAGAAAAAGGAAGTGTTATGGTTTACTTAAAAATGTGAGTCACTCTAATTTTATACTACGTATCGGGTGACTTTTATAAAAGGAATGGATCTCTTTAAAAGGAATTTAACGACGTAGTACTTTAGGGTTAAAACCCAACTTTAGCATAAAATGAAAGTACCTTTGAGTCACAGGTAACTTGCCTATGCTTGTTGTTGTGTAACTTGCCTAGGCTTGCTTTGATAGCCTTTGTTGTGCAAGAATTGTGTTTCTATGCTATCACGTCTCTCGATGGTGGGCCGGTTGACATGTTGAGAACTTACTTGGACGTACCGGAAGTGACGGAAGATTCCACGGGTATGCTTCCAGTCTCATGGTTACGTGGGCATGTCTACACCGATGATGGATTCTAGACACGCGTGACCATTATGGTTATTTATGGCGAAGATCGTGACTTACGGTTGTGATCGTCGTAGCTGTTTACTTGCCCCCGCACCATTGACGCGTGGATCCGTATAGGTTATCGCACTTGCCACGTGTCGCCTTCGCGCGAAGTATCGTGACTTACGGTTGTGATCGTGGTTAGCCGATTCACTTTCCCCGCCACCACGTGGCGCGAAGAGAGAGGTGGAGGCTGGTGCACTTGCCACGACGCCTTCGCGAGTCGTGTTTGGATGGAGCTTGACTTACGGTTGTGATCTGTGCGTAGCCGATTCACTTGCCCCGCCGCCCACGTGGCGCGAGGAGTGGGAGGCTATCGACTTGCCACGTGTCGCCTTCATGATATGGTTGTACATTATTGGTACGGCCGGATCCGTAGGTATACTTGCCCCGACGGTTTTATGACACGTGGGACCCGTGTTCATGTATACTCCTTGGTGTTGTTATATCATGATCGCCAGTGAGGAAGGAATTCCACGCATGAGCGATTTGAGGCGTGAGTCCACGACTTGATATGATGGTTATATGTCAGGTAATCGTAGTTTGTTATCATACATGTCTCCGCTTTTATAGACTATTATGATTTCATTTACGATTTTCGGGCCACATACTTGGTACTGTTAGATCGACCTCCTTGGCTGCGCTCATGCCGCAGTAGAGGTACATCCGCCATCGATCACCGCTTTAGGATCACATTTCAGTGTTGGAAGCTCGCTCCTTCGAGGCTTATCTTTGGTATGTTACCCCGAGTCTGTAGGTTCTTGTACATTCGGTATGGCGGGCCCCGTCCGTCATAGTTGTAAAAATCTTAGAGGTCCAGAGTAGCTGTGGCGGGGTCAGGCGGATCAGAATCGCTCAAATGTCGATATATATATATATATGCAGAAAGGCAACCGTTTTGGTTGGCCTATTTTTCTTTTATCTTGATCCATATCTAATTGTATGTTTAAGTTTTTATTTCCGCTGGTTTTTCTCTGATGTTGTATCACTAGGGTGCCCGGGGTAAGGCACCAGTCACGGGCCCGGGTTCGGGTCGTGACATCATGGACCCAGTGTCGCATCGTATGGAATACATTCCCGGCCCATCTCATGGACTCGGTATAGAAACGTGTGGAATACATTCCCGTTTCATCTCATGAACTCGTAGTCGGATGGAATACATTCGGTTCATCTCATGAACGCGTGAGTCGAGTGAAATACATTCCTGCTCATCCTATGAACGCGAATGAGTGAAATACATTCCGCTCATCCTACGAACGCGGTGATGAGTGAAATACATTCCCGCTCATCCCATGAATGCGTGAGTCGAGTGAAATACATTCCCGCTCATCCTACGAACGCGGTAGTCGAGTGAATACATTCCCGCTCATCCCATGAACGCGTAGTCGAGTGAAATACATTCCCGCTCATCCTACGAACGCCGGTAGTCGAGTGAAATACATTCCTGCTCATCTCATGAACGCAGTAGTCGAGTGAAATACATTCCCGGTTCATCCCATGAACGCGGTAGTCGAGTGAAATACATTACTTGCACAACAAGGCTATCACACGCAAACATAGGCAAGTTACACACAACTCAAAGTACTTTCATTTTATGCCAAAATCCCGGTTCTGACCCCAAAGTATTACGTGCGTTAATTTCTCTAAAAAGATCTAATTCTTTTATAAAGGTCACCCGATACCCGTAGTATTAAAATAGAGTGACTCACATTTTTAAGTAAACCAGAACACTTTCTTTTCAAAATCAAGTAACAACATTCCTTTCAAAAAAAGTTCAAGTTTGCCTAATTTTAAATACTCAAGTCTCTTACTTTAGAAAGGTTTCATAGTTCATAGTCTTAACCAAATAACAAAGTCTCTTTTTAAAACACTTGAGTAACATATGCCTTATGTGTGAGTAGTTTATTCTTGTTTATAACAATCTTATTAAAGCAGTCATGATCTAGAAAATGTAATACAATTTTGTCTTATCTTAGCTTCTATGTAGATGGAAGTTTCTACTGGTTTTAATATAATTAATTAGTCAATACATTTTCCTTTATTAGCGCTGCAGTGGTTTGTTCGACCCTTATTCTCATTTCCAAATCAAGAAACATTATTCATTAAAACCACGTACTCATTATTCACGAATGAGGTTTCACAACTTTTTAACAAAATTCATATCAAGTCAATTAAGTTAAGTCTCTTATCTTTCAAGATCAAGTCTCTTAACTTCTACAATCAATAACCCATTCTTTTACCTACATAGAGTCGTTATAACTAACTTCCCATAAAGCTACTATAACACCCTATATTTTAAACAAACCAAATTCATTTAGCACATGACGCTCACCGCATACATAGTTTACAAAACATCATGCTAGAAAGGATAGGAAGAGGTTCACATACCGCGACGATTATCGATATTAAGCAAAACGCCCACAAGATCAGAACCTGCTAGCCTTTTCCACTCTTCAAGTAGAATATGCTCCTCGCAGTACTGCAACCTATAAAGGCCACACAACGTCTATCAACTCCTAGATCTCTTCGTGGAATGTTCTACGTAAAATTCGCAAAGACCTTCCCCGTAACCACTCAATTCTCCTCCTCTATCGAGGCCGGCTACCAAGCCAACCGGGGGGGGGGGGTTAAATTTCTAAACGGACGTGTTAAATTCTAATTAACAGTAATAATACAAAAGTCTCATCAGAATACAAATATGTAAGAAATGCTCAATTCCTTTTAACATCCTTCTATACGATGTAATTACAAAATTAATATTCATTCTATATATAGTATACTTCAACTATATATTACAACAACATGTAATTTCCAATTACAATAGGGGGACAAGATTATTTACCTCGATAAGCCCAAAATTATCCAAGTTTAAAGTCGATCCTGAGCAAGGTTTAGCTCCTACTCCGTGCGCTCCAACCCGCTCCAAACAACCCTTAGAAGTTCTAACCAACTTCTACTCAAATACTTCAACCAACTATGAAGATTTCCTTAGGGTTTCGTTTTGTGACTGAAGGGAAGTATAGTAGTATTTCTGGGATTTTTGTATAGGGGTAACCTTGGAATACTACAAGGTATTTGGGCCAAGGTATTTGAGATTTATACAACAATACTTGGAGAAGTATTTTTCTACCAAGGGAGGGGTATTTCACGAAACAACAAGGCAAGGGAGGGTGTACTTCGCCGAGGGCCTCAAAGGGGGAGGTGTGGCTAAGAAAACACTAGAAGGGAAGGAGGGGTTTCAAGACTTAGAAAGTCATTTGATGGATGAAGAAAACCTTCAAGTTAGGGGGGGTATTTATAGGACCCTCAATGGTCAAGATGAAGCCAAGTGGGGGGGCTAGTGGAGGGTGTAGATTAGGACATGTGTGTGTGGGTCCCACTTGGTCATCCACTACACAAAATATCTCACAAATATCCTACCTAACCTTGACCAAAAAAATAAAGGCAAAAACGTGCCAATGGAAGACCATTTCGTCCGTCCACTTGAGGGTGACAAGTGTCGCCCTCTCGTTGGTCCAAAATATTTTATCTCTCGGAAAAATCCGCAAAAATATAAATGACATAGCCGTAATTTTCCCTACGCAAGTTTTGGAAAACGTTTCGTCGAAAAACGATTCTTTTCGCTAGTTGTGCCCAAATTTTCAATCCTTTGCCTATTTAAGGCTTATACTTTTGTACGTACGTCCTCACGTACATACTCTGGAAATACGGGGTATAACATAATTCAAAAGAATTATGAATCATTTTTAAAAGAAGAGTAATACTTGGTTTTTAAACAAAAAGCTTAAGAGTTATACTAGCTTTATGGGAAGTTAGGTATAACGACTTAAGAAAAATAAAAGGAACGGTTTACTTATTTGTTTATGAACGTCTTGTATTGATTTCTGGAAAGTGTAGTAAGAAGGTTTGATAAGTAGACATATTATGATACTACGTGTGTTAGTGTCTTGTGATGTTTGTGTAAGAAGGTTATTCTTGTTGTGCTTACGTTGTTAAACGTTAAGCCCGTTGTACTGCTATTATATCACATACCCCCCTGACTTGTTATGATGCCGAGGACTTGCCACCCCCGATGTGAGGAATACCTCATGCGATCTGTGTGACCATGCGGAGCTGTGGGAGTTCCAGGATGATCACTCCGGGTGTGTTACCCGATGCGAAGTATACCTCATGCGGTCTGTGTGACTATGATTCGAGTAATACCTCATGCGGTCTATGTGTTATACCCCGTATTTCCAGAGTATGTACGTAAAGGAATACGTACAAAAAGTTTGGTCTTAAAGTTAGGCCTTGGACGATTTTTAGGCACAACTCACAAAGCGAATAGTTTTCCGACGAAACGCTTCCACACTTTCGTAGAGTAAATTCGGCTATGCCATTTCTATTTTTGCGGATTTTTCCGAGAGACGAAACATTTTGGACCAACGGAGGCGACACTTGTCACCTCCAATTGATGGATGTGAAGCGTCCATATGGCCGATTGGAGTTGCCAACTTGGTCAAGTTGTTGGTAAGATATTTTGTGTGCAAGTTGGCTAGGTACACTTGCCCAAATCTTGACCCTACACTTGCCTTACACTTGTCTTCATCTTGGCCATTGGTTGGCCATCCCTTGACCTATAAATACCCCTCTTGAAATGAAGAGTTCTTCATCCACAAAAGCTTTCAAGTCTAAAAATCCTTCCTCTCCCTTTGTAAGCAATTCGTCCAACACCCCCCTCCCCTTGAGAAGCTTGGCCGAGGCTACCCCACCCCCTAGCCTAGCCGAAACCTACCCCCCCTCCCTTGGTAGAAAAGTTGCCTTCTTGTATTGTTATAATGCCCAAAATACCCTAGCCCAAATACCTTAGTAAATAGTAGAAGTTTTGAAGAACTTCAAATGTTTCTCGAGCATACAACTTAAGAGCAAAACCTTGCTCAGCGACTTTTCTAGGATATTATTGGGCTTACCGAGGTAACTAATCCTAACCCTCTTTTGAATTAGAGAATACTTACTGTTGTAGAATAAGAATAAGTATAAATACTTAGAAGAATATCACAGAATAGAATTGAACTGCTATCACAGTAGAAGGGTTTAAAAGGAGAATAATTGAATCAGATCGCATAGAATGCTTTCACAATGAGACTCATATAGCTCACCGGGTAGGGTTGTGCTGCCCAACTTTCCATAGAATTGTGAACCCTCTGTTTAGAATGACATTCAGAGTAGTCTTTGATAGATATCTGTGACTATTATAGGCTGACTCTCTGCGCGCGACATATTCTACTTGGCAGGTGGTTTTCGCTGAGAAGGTATGTGATTCTTCCTAAAGCATGATATTTTACAATATGTATATAGTACGGTAGACGTACATGTGTTAACTGAATAATAACTAACGGCAATGTCTTTGACTTAAGCCTGAATAATACTTACGGCAATGCCTCACGGCTTAAGCCTGAATAATACGTACGGCAATGCCTCACGGCTTAAGCCTGAATAATAAAGAACTAATTGGTTTTTTTAAACAGAAGCTTAAGAGTTATACTAGCTTTATGGGAAGTTAGGTATAACCACTTAAGATTAATAAAAGAAACAAGTTGCCTATGTATTTCTAACAGACTTATATGAAATTGTGAAAAGAATAATAAGATGGTTTGATAAGTAGACATGACATGTTGCTATGTGTGTTAGTACCTTGTAACGTTTGTATAAGTGAGTATCCTTGTTGTACTTATGTTGTTTAAAGATAAGTCGTTATGTTAGTGTACTATCACTCACCTCTTGAGATGATACCGGAGGTTAAGCTGCCCTCCGATGCGGGGTAGACTCAGGCGGTCTGGGACCATGATTCGAGAATACCTCATGCGGGTCCAGGGCCTATGCGAGCTACGAGTTCCGTGTTAGTATGCGGGTTATGCCTCACGCGGTCTATGTGGCCATGCGACAATGAGTCCGTGATCGATGCCGAGGAGTAGCTACCCTCGACGCGGTTATACCTCACGCGCCCACGCGAGTGGCCTGCGGACTCGGAGTCCAGATTAGGCTTGCGAGAATGAGGATGTGGGCGAGTGGCCCTGCTTTCGATCATTCGCAGCCTAGACAAGACGACATAGCTTACCTATTATTGCTCTTGGTTGTGATGTGGCACTATGCGCTTCTGGTTGTTTCACACATATTTGTAAACCGGTTTTAAAATGATATGTTTTCATTTAAGTACTTTACTGCTTTCGCATACTTAGTACCGTTGTATCGACCTCCTTCGGGGCTGCGTTCATGCCGCAGTAAGGGCAAGCGGTGCTAGATCAGATCCTTAGGATCTCTACGTTGGTGTCGGGAGCTCCATCTCTTCCGAGGCTCTACTTTTGGTATGATCTCCCTTTGTAGATAGTTTTTGTCAGCGAGTATGGCGGGCCCTGTCCCACCATAGTTGTATATTTCCTAGAGGTCTGTAGTCATGTTGTACAGTGTCGGATGTAACTGCTAAACCATGATTATATATATATGCCGAAAGGCGATGTTTTCTCACATAACCTGTGTCTTATTTTATAAACTGTTTCATGTCTTGCTTTATGTTTCACGATTACTCGATGTATGACTACTTGGGTGCCCCGGAAGGCACGATCACGCCCCGAACAGTCGTGACAAAAGTGGTATCGAGCGATTAATCCTGAAAGTGTCTACAGACCGTATCTAGTAGTTCTTGATTATCGTGTTGTGCACCACACCAATAATCGTGAGGCTATAGGATATTTAGGATTGGTTTCCGCTCTTCTCATTCCGAGATCGTGCTTGTGAGTCGTGTTATAGGTGGACCTCTAACGTATTCCTTTCCGTGAATTATGCCTCCACGTAAGGCAACCCGCCCGGGCGGCAAGGCAAGCGGAGGCGCTAGCGAGACACCCAGAGTCACGAGGGCTCGTGCCCGCCTATACCAGACGGCGAGTTCTATGACGCCGCCGCCCCAAAGAGACCACAAGACCCACACCTCCCGTCCCACACCGGGCGGAGGAGTTAGGTACTGAGAGATGGCCCACTTTTTGCTAAAGTCAGGCCCGACACGAGGAGAGGCCGGATGCGGTTCAGCCTTCGACCCAGCCACGGCCGCACCGTTGTTCACCCGAGGGCAGAGTTTGAGGCTACGACTTCTGAGCTGAGTTCGCGGAGTTTTATGGATCGAGGCCGAGGATGATCCGCAGAGTTCATCCGTCGCCTTGAGAGATACCGCATCGATTGGTTTGATTCACGAGTTATCCCGGAGAGCACGCGTCCCGCCTACTGGGATGAGTTCTCGAGGCTTTCTCACTCACTTCTTGCCTCCACAGATGGCGAGGGCGCGGCCGATAGATTTTTACCATCGAGGCAGAGGACGACCGCCGTGGAGTACAATGTCGAGTTTGATTCATTGGCTCGATATGTCCCAAAGATTGCAGCAGATATGGAGGATAGGTGCACCGCTATGTCACCGCCTAGACGACTATATGGCCGAGTCATGCGGGTTTTCTCCACCCGTATGGACATTACCCGCACGCAGCTCACGCCTGATGCGGCGAGCGCAGAGGTCGACGAGTGGACGAGCCAGCAGGCAGGCCGGGACGGAGGGTCTTCGGTGGTTATCGTGGGCGGCCTCAAAGACGGCCTAGATTCGCACCACGGCCAGTCAGAGCACTCGCACCGTCCTCAGACACCGAGTTTTCGAGGGCGGACTCAGGCCCAGTGGCTTCGACGCAGTAGCAGAGGTATCGGCCGACGGACCACCCCGGTGGCGTCCGATGTAGATCCCATTACGGAAGTGTGGTACTACTTTTGGAGCTTGTTACCAGGGCCAGCAGGTCACTTTGGCGGATCGTCCGACCGGCGCTACGGTGGTAGGCTCACCTTCGTGTTCGTTGCCGCCATCATCTCCTACAATTACTCGCCCGGGCGTGGTGCTCGTGGGTCGCAGGTCGCGCAGGCCGTGGCTCGTCCTTCTAGCGGTCCTCGAACCGCATTTATGCTTTGTCCACCGACAGATCGTGAGGCCTCACCGATGTCGCCACAGTACCTTATCGGGCCGGGTTTGATGTGTATGCTTTGATAGATCCGGTTCTACTCCCCATATATCTCCCTTGTTGCTAGTAGGATAGGATAGAGCACGAGTCCATAGACCTTTCGAGGTAGCTACGCCAAATGGTGATTCGTGGTAGCTCGGCGGTATATAGAGTTTGTCCTGTGACCATTTACGATCGCCGACCACAGCCGACTTGATAGAGTTGGAGATGATTGACTTCGACGTGATCATGGGGATGGATTGGCTAGCTTCGCTACGCCAATGTAGACCGCAGAGAGAATATAATGCGCCAGCTTTCCGGCGAGGCCATTGTTGAGGGAGGAGCACGGTATCGCCGAGGGTAGGTTTATTTCCTACCTCAAGGCTAGGAAGATGGTGCGTAAGGGTATATCTACCATCTCGTCGGGTGTTTGATCTCAAGCCGCGGTACCAGATTTTCCGTCGGCCCAAGAGTCACGAAGTTCCCGCACGTGTTTCGGATGACCTCCCGTATCCTCCCGAGAGGAGATCGAGTTTTGTATAGATGTGTTGCGGATACTCGGCTATTTCCATTCCGCCATACGTAATGGCACTCGCCGAGTTGAGAGAGTTGAAGGATCAACTTAGGATTTGGAGAAGGGCTTCATTAGGCCTAGTGTTTCTCCCCGGGAGCGCCAGATTGTTCGTGAAGAAGAAGGACGGACGCCGCGCATGTGTTGATTACGGTGAACAAGGTGACCATTAAGAACAGATACCCCTTCCTAGGATTGATGATTTGTTCGACCCAGGTGGTGCGAGATGTTTCTCCAAGATTGATCTGCGACGGCTATCATCAGTGCGAGTCGAGAGGTGGATGTCCCTAGATCGCATTCCGACCCGGACGCATTATGAGTTCAGGTCATGTCTTTTGGGTTGACCAATGCTCCGCCAGATTCATGGATTTGATGAACCGAGTGTTCAAACCATTTTGGACACGTTTGTGATAGTGTTCATTGATGATATCTTGGTTTATTCTCGCCAGAGCAGAGCATGCGAGCATTTGGCGATCAGGCCGGCGCTTCTCCAGACTAGCGATTGTACGCCAAGTTTTCCAAATGTGAGTTTTGTTGACTTGATGGCGTTTCTTGGGCATATTGTCCGGCCGATGGCATTCGAAAGCCGATACGCCAAGATCGAGGCGGTCGAGACTTGGCCTAGACCTACTACTCCGGCGAGGTTCGCAGCTCGGGCCTTGCAGGTATTATCGGCGGTTCGTGGAGAAGTTTGCTTCTATCTTCGCACCATTGACTAGGTGACTCGTAGGCAGCCAAGTTTCAGGACTGATGCTTGTGGCGAGGTTTCCAATTTCCGAAAAGAGACCGACGACCGCCTCGTTCTTACTCTTCCGGAGGGTCCGGATGGTTATGTCGTATTGTGATGCGTCGTGCATCGGGTTGGGATGTGTGTTGATGCAGATGGCGTAGTTATAGCATATGCATCCCGACACCAAGAAACACGAGGAACTACCCCACCCATGATTTGGAGTCGTACCGTGATTCACGCCAAGATCTGGAGGCACTATTTGTACGGGTTCACGTGGATATTTTTACGCACCACAAGAGCCTCCAAGATATCTTCACCGCAGGAGCTGAACTTACGAGCAGACGGTGGTTAGAGTTGCTTAAGGATTACGATGTGGACATCCTGTACTACCGCAAGGCCAATGTTGTGGCGGATGCCTAGTCGTAGGTCGATGGGAGCCTATCGGATGTGCGCAGAGAGAAGGGACATGGTTCGTAATTTGCACCAGTTAGCGAGCCTTGGTGTCCGTTTGATTGATTCTGATAGCAATGGGGTTAGAGTTCGTGAGGTTGCCGAGTCTTCCATCATCGAGGAGGTGAAGAGGCAACAGTTCGAGGATCCAGCTTTGATTCGATATCGTGATACAGCTTTTCGTGAGGGCAAGGGTCCTTTTGAGGTAGCACCCCGGGTGCTAAGGTTTGAGGGCGTGTGTGTTCCAATGTTTGAGGACTTCGCAGCAGTTCTTGGGGAAGCATACACAAGCGTTACTCTATCCATCCGGTCGACCAAGATGTACCACGACCTTAGATCCGTGTATTGGTGGGATGGCGAAGAGGACGTTGCGAGTTCGTAGCTCGCCCGTGTTGTCGCAGTGAAGGTAGAGCACCGAGACCGGTGGTTTGTTACAGGCGATAGAGATCCCGACCTGGAAGTGGGAGGTAATCAACATGGACTTCATCACAGGATTACCTCGCACTCAGAGGAGACATGATTCTATATGGGTTATCGTCGACAGGCTGACGAAATCAGCCCACTTTCTTCCCGCGGGACGACTTTTTCACCGAGGATTATGCGGACTTTACATCCGAGATCGTCGATCGCATGAGTCCCTACTTGATCATATCGCATGAGGAGCCCGGGCCTTACGCCAACTGGAGGTCCTTCCAGAGGGTTTAGGGACGCAGTGAGCACGAGTAATCGCATTTCATCCACGCATGCACGGACAGCAGAGCGCACTATCCGCACTCTTGAGGATATGTCGCGAGCCCGTGTTATTGACTTCGATGGTAGTTGGGAGGATCATTTGCCTCTAGTTGAGTTCGCGTATAATAATAGCTACCACTCCAAAGATTCGGATGGCGCCTTATGAGGCCTTGTATGGGAGGAAGTGCAGACGCCTATAGGTTGGTTCGAGGTGGGCGAGTGCAAGTGGGACCAGATTTGGTGCGGCAGCGGTGGATAAGGTGAAGCTTATCCGAGAGCGGCTATTGATACCGTAGTCGATGTAAGTCATACGCAGATCATCGCCGCCGACATCCGGAGTTCGCGATTGATGATTGGGTTTTCTGAAGGTGTCACCCATGGCGGTGTGATGAGATTCGGGAAGAAGAAACTCACCAAGGTACATTGGGCCGCTTCGTTGTCCGCAGGTAGGCAAGGTTGCTATGAGTTGATCTGCCGTCCGATCCGAGGCGGCATCCGTGTTTCACGTTTATCTTTGAGGAGATGTATCGGGATCCATCTAGTGGTACATCCGATTGACGATGTCCGTGTGACCGGCGGGTTATCGTGAGGAGATTCCCATAGCGATAATCGATCGTCGTGTTAGCGTCTGCGGACGAAGGACGTGGCTTCCGCAAGGTCTTGTGGGCGAACGAGCTCGGGAGGAGATGACGGGAAGCCAAGAGGACATGAGGCGAAGTATCCTCACTTTGCTCTACACCTCCGTAATTCACTTTCCTACTTGTAAATCTTCATTATCGTTTATGCCTAAGTGTTGTTTATGGCTGTGTGGCTTTTGCAAACTGTTTAAGTTTTGAAGAACCTTATCGTTATCATGTCTTGGGAAGGAACATTCGACGAATGTTTCTAGCGAGGAGAATGTTATACCTCAGATTTCAGTATGTACGTAAAGGAATACGTAAAAAGTTTGGTCTTAAAGTTAGGCCTTGGACGATTTTTAGGCACAACTCACAAAGCGAATAGTTTTCCGACTAAACGCTTCCCACTTTCGTAGAGTAAATTCCGCTATGCCATTTCTATTTTTTGGATTTTTCCGAGAGACGAAACATTTTGGACCAACGGAGGGCGACACTTGTCACCCTCCAATTGATGGATGAAGGCCCATATGGCCGATTGGAGTTGCCAACTTGGTCAAGTTGTTGGTAAGATATTTTGTGTGCAAGTTGGCTAGGTACACTTGCCCAAATCTTGACCCTACACTTGCCTTACACTTGTCTTCATCTTGGCCATTGGTTGGCCATCCCTTGACCTATAAATACCCCTCTTGAGATGAAGAGTTCTTCATCCACAAAAGCTTTCCAAGTCTAAAAATCCGTCCCTCTCCCTTTGTAAGCAATTCGTCCAACACCCCCCCTCCCCTTGAGAAGCTTGGCCGAGGCTACCCCACCCCCTAGCCTAGCCGAAACCTACCCCCCCTCCCTTGGTAGAAAAGTTGCCTTCTTGTATTGTTATAATTCCCAAAATACCCAAACCCAAATACCTTAGAACTTAGTATAAGTGTTGAAGAACTTCAAAGGTTTCCTAGAGCATACAACTTAAGAGCAAACCTTGCTCAGCGCGACTTTTCTAGGATATTATTGGGCTTACCGAGGTAACTAATCCTAACCCTCTTTTGAATTAGAGAATACTTACTGTTGTAGAATAAGAATAAGTATAAATACTTAGAAGAATATCACAGAATAGAATTGAACTGCTATCACAGTAGAAGGGTTTAAAAGGAGAATAATTGAACTGTACTCGCATAGGACTGTTTTCACAGTAGACTCATATAGCTCACCGGGTAGGGTTGTGCTGCCCAACTTTCCATAGAATTGTGAACCCTCTGTTTAGAATGACATTCGAGTAGTCTTTGATAGATATCTGTGACTATTATAGGTGACTCTGCTGCGCGACATATCTCTACTTGGCGGTGGTTTTCACGAGAAGGTATGTGATTCTTCCTAAAGCATGATATTTTACAATATGTATATAGTACAGACGCGTACGTGTTAACTGAATAATAACTAACGGCAATGTCTTTGACTTAAGCCCGAATAATACTTACGGCAATGCCTCACGCTTAAGCTCGAATAATACGTGTGATGCCTCACGGCTTAAGCCTGAATAATAAAGAACTAATTGGTTTTTTAAACAGAAGCTTAAGAGTTATACTAGCTTTATGGGAAGTTAAGTATAACCACTTAAGATTAATAAAAGAAACAAGTTGCCTATGTATTTCTAATGACTTATATGAAATTGTGAAAAGAATAATAAGATGGTTTGATAAGTAGACATGACATGTTGCTATGTGTGTTAGTACCTTGTAACGTTTGTATAAGTGAGTATCCTTGTTGTACTTATGTTGTTTAAAGATAAGTCGTTATGTTAGTGTACTATCACTCACCTCTTGAGATGATACCGGAGGTTAAGCTGCCCTCCGATGCGGGGTAGACTCAGGCGGTCTGGGACCATGATTCGAGAATACCTCATGCGGGTCCAGGGGGCCTATGCGGAGCTACGAGTTCCGTGTTAGTATGCGGGTTATGCCTCATGCGGTCTATGTGGCCATGCGGACAATGAGTCCGTGATGCCGAGGAGTAGCTACCTCGATGCGGGGTTATACCTCACGGGCCCACGCGAGTGGCCTATCACGCGACTCGAGTCCAGGATTAGGCTTGCAATGAGGATGTGGGCGAGTGGCCCTGCTTTCGATCATTCGCGCCTAGACAAGACGTACATAGCTTACCTATTGTTGCTCTTGTTTTTGATGTGGCACTATGTGCGTTTTCCTTGGTTGTTTCACACATATTTGTAAACTGGTTTTAAAAATGATATGTTTTCATTTAAGTACTTTAAGGATTTCGCATACTTAGTACTGTTATCGACCTCCTTCGGGTCGCTGTTCATGCCGCAGGGGCGCAAGGTGCTAGATCAATGGATCTCACGTTGGTGTCTGAGCTCCATCTCTTCCGGAGGCTCTACTTTTGGTATGATCTCTGTTGTAGATAGTTTTGTATCAGTTGGTATGGCGGCCCCGTCCCGCCATAGTTGTATATTTCCTTAGAGGTCTGTAGTCATTTATGCGATTGTCGGATGTAAATCGCTAAACCATGATTATATATATATGCCTAAAGCGATGTTTTCTCACATAATCATGTCTTATTTTATAAACTGTTTCATGTCTTGCTTTATGTTTCGCTGATTACTCGATGTATGACTACTTGGGTGCCCTGAAGGCACGATCCACGCCCGAACAGTCGTGACACTACGTGACTACGGCCGCGGAGTCCAGGAGGATGTCGCGGGTTAGCTAGCCCCGATGCGAGGAATACCTCATGCGGGTCTATGTGACCTATGCGGACTGCGGGAGTTCCAGGATTAGGCTCGCATAATGATACTATGGGCGATTGGCCTTTCTTCGATCATTAGCGGCCTAGAAAAGACCAGTTATGTTATATCTATTTTACTTTTGGTTATGCTGTGGCACCATGTGCGGTTACATTGGTTGTTTCGTATATATTTGTAAAATTGGTTTTAAAATGATATGATTTCATTTAAAGTACATTTCTGATTTCGCATACTGTACTGTTATCGACTCCTTCTGGCTGCGTTCATGCCGCAGGTAAAGGGAAGCAGGTGGTAGATCCTCATTCTTAGGATCCTTACTCTGGTGTCAGGAGCTCCATTTCTCCGGAGGCTCGACTTTTGGTACGACTCTCCCTGGTGTTGTAGATATTTTGTACATTCAGGGTATGGTGGGGCCCTGTCCCGCCATAGTTGTTTACTTCCTTAGAGGTCTGTAGTCCTGTTGTAAAGTTGGGATGTAATTGTTCACTCTTGATGTATATATATATATGCCGAAAGGCAACTTTTTCTCAGATAAAATGTTTCTCATTTCATATTGTTTCATGTCTTGTTTTTATATTCCGCTGGTTACTCTGATGTATGCCTACTTGGGTGCCCGAGTAAGGCACCAGTCACGGGCCCCGGAACGGGTCGTGACAGTTATAATAGCTTTATGGAAGGTTAAAAGAGTGATTTATTCTAAGTAATTTAAGTATGATAAATGACTTGAAATAATGAAAGGCAAATTGATTTAAAGGCATCAATTGCTTAAAGTTTTAAAAGAAAGAAGTCACTTGATTTAGAAGCCTGAAAATGTATTTTCTAAAAGGTATTGTGACTTGTCTTAAAATGTAGTTATGACTTGATACTATGGTTATTAGTATCTTGGAAGTTTTGTATGAAAAAGAGTCATTTTAAAAGAGTGGAAGTATGTAGTACCTTGGGTTAAATTCCCGGATTTTTATAAAAGACATGTTAGTGCCTTAAGTAAACTAAAATGAGAGTGTATATGAACAAGAATAATAAGAAGTTAGGGGATTTCTTAACTTGCTTATATATTGTATGATAAGCGGTAGTGCTTATGTTACGATATGATAAGCCAGGTTTGTGCTAGTGGTATATTATTCATTACGGTCATTCCCTGGTTTGTGCATTTGCATATTCAGGATGCTACCACGATGCGAGGAATACCTCATGCGAGTCCGTAAGGACTTACGCGGTGAAATATGTTATACCCGTAGTTCCAGTGGTATGTATGCGAGGACGTGCGCACGAGAATACGGCGTAAATTTTGGAAAGAAAGAAAGATGTGATTTTTTGACAAAAAAGTTTCCGGATTTCGTGAAGGAAAAAGGTTCGTTAATGGAAATTGGATTCCCAGATTTGGTATTAGGACTTCTTGGAATATTTGAGAATTATGGAATTTTATTTCCGGAATTGGTCACGTGGGGCCCACGGGAGAAATTTACGCTTTGTGGGGCCCACTTTGTTTTCTAGATTTTGGCCATTATGGATATTTTCGAGATGAAATATTTTGATTTTAGTAGGAGGCGACACGTGTCACCCCTCAGGTGGCCTTGTGGCGAAATCATGTGCAGTGGCAAGACAAGTGGCCTTGTCTTGCAAGATATTTTAGTGTGGACAAGTGGCTTGTGGGACCCACACACACTTGTCCCCAATCTCAACCACACACTTGCCTTCATCCTAGCCCTTGGTTGTCCTATTTATGCACCCTTAGTTGATGAAATCTTCCACACTTAGACATTTCAAGACTTGAAAAACCCTCCCTCTCCCTTCATTATTGCTCTCGTTTTTTAGCCCTTTTCTTGAGCAAAATTTGTCCAACAATTCTTAAACTCTCAAGTGTTCTTCCCTAAGGTGTTAGGAAGATTGTGTACCAAGAGTTGGAAAAGATTTCACACCCCTAGCCTTGAAGGGATGCCTTGGCCGAAAGTTGTCATCTTTGAAACCTAAGTGTTCTTCACTTTTTGGAGTTGGTTCTTGAAGAGAAGTTGGTTAGGAGCTTCTATGGGTTGCTTGTAGCGGATTGGAACGTAAAGATTTGGAGCTAAGAATTGCTTGGAGCGACTTTAAGAACTTGGATATTCTTGGGCTATTTGAGGTAGTGAAACTTAAACCTCTTTGTGAATTGGTTATTATACATATATTATAAGTATATTATGGATTATATAATATATGGAGTAAAGTTTGGAGGAGTTGGATCTTGTTAACTTGTTAAAAGAAAGGATTGGCCGTTCGCCATTAAAATGGTAAAAACGTATCCAACGTACCAAACGTATCTTACTTGTGAAGAAGTATTTAACAAGTAACTATAACTTATATTAAGAATGGAAATATAAGTTGGACGACTAATGAGTAATTTGGATAAGTAAAATGGACAAAGTTGGCCAAGGACCCCAACTTAAGGACTATATTTACTTTGGACTGTATTTACTTTGGACTGTATTTACTTTGGACTGTATTTACATTGGACTGTATTTACATTTCTGATAAGGGGAAGATTGTTCAATCGCGTTTCGTTTGGGCGTGTGATCCCCTTTTTAATTATTGTATTGTTATGAAGGCGTGATAGTAAACGCGTTCTGGGTTGGCGCGTAATCCCCTTCTTTTACTTATTGTTATTATGAAGGCGTGATAGTAAACGCGTTACCGTTTGGCGTGTAATCCCTTCTTTATGTTGTTTAAATTATTACGCCTTATATATGGTATATATATTACGGTTATTCGCCTTGGAGAAATATGGAAAAGTGAGTAAAAGCGGGAAGTCTTTGCCCAATTTTCCGTAGAATTAGAGGGCTTTTTTATTGGTATAAGTCTTCAATGGTAAGAAAGGTTTAATAGAAGTACTATGACCATTTTAGGAGTGGAGTACTACGTGTGGCGTGATCTACTTGGCTTAAGGAGTAGCCGAGTTGAAGTACTTGGAGCGTTTTGCTATTTGTCGATAATGTCGTCGCGAGGTGTGTGAACCTCTTCCTATCTTTTCTAGCATGATTGTTGTGAACTATGTAGTACGGTAGACGTACGTGTGCTAAACGAGTTTTGGTTGGTTTAAAACATAAGGTGTTATAATAGCTTTATGGGAAGTTAGTTATAACGACTTTATGTAGGTAAAAGAATGGTTTATTGATTTTAGAAGTTAAGAGACTTGATCTTAAAAGATAAGAGACTTAACTTATAAATGACGTTTTATGAAATGTTAAGGACTATGAATTTTGTTAAAAAGTTGTGAAACCTCATTTGTGAGTAATGAGTACTTGGCTTTTAAAGAATAATGTTTTACTGATTTCGGAAATGAGAATAAGTATCGAACAAACCATTGCAGCGTTAATAAAGGAAATGTATTGACTAATGAATTATATTAAAACCAGTAGAAACCTCCATCTGCATAGAAGCTAAGATAAGACAAAATTGTATTACATTTCCTAGATCATGGCTGCTTTAATAAGATGGTTATAAACAAGAACAAGCTACTCACACATAAGGCATATGTTACTCAATAGTTTTAAAAGGAGATTACGTTAAGTGATTAAGACTATGATCTATGGAATCTTTCGAAAATAAGAGACTTGAGCATTTGAAATTAGGCAAACTTGAACTTTTGGAAAAGAATGTTGTCACTTGATTTTAATAAGGAAAGTGTTTTGGTTTACTTATAAATGTTAGTCACTCTATGTTAATACTACGGGTATCGGGTGACCTTTTTAAAAGAAATGAATCTTTTAAAAGAATTTAACGTATGTAGTACTTTGGGGTTAAAACCCGGACTTTGACATAAAATAAAAGTACCTTGAGTTGTGTGTAACTTGCCTATGTTTGCGTGTGATAACCTTGTTGTGCAAGTACTGTATTTCTATCCGTAGCGTCTCGATGGAGGGCTGATTGGTTGTGAACGATTCCTATCGAGTCCCGAGAGATGGGCGAGACATGTATTCCACACGATTCTTGCTCGAGTCCCAGGATGGGCCGAGACATGTATTCCATATGATTCCTATCGAGTCCCATGAGATGGGCCGAGACATGTATTCCATACGATTCCTATTGAGTCCCATGAGATGGGCCGAGACATGTATTCCATACGATTCCTGACTTGACATGACTACTTTTATGTTGTAAACTGTAGTTTGACTATCATACATGTCTCCTGTTTTATATAGACTGTCATGATTGCATTTACAATATTTCAGTTTCATATACTTGGTACCTGTTATCGACCTCCTTGAAGTGCGTTCATCTGCAGTAGAATACATCGGTTGTGGATCCTCGCCATGGATCACGATTCGGCGTATTGGAAGCCCCGTTTCTCGGAGGCTTATCTTGTGGTATGTTACCCCAGTCAGTAGGTTCTTGTACATTCGGGGTATGGCGGGCCCTGTCCCATCATAGTTGTTGTCACTTTCTTAGGTGCAATGCTGTTGTGGGCGGGGTTTGTAAAGGATGTATCGTTCGGATTATGTATATATGCGAAGACAAGCCGTTTGGGTGGGCACATTTTATTATCATATCTCTTGTTTCATGTTCATGTTTTTATTTCGCTGATTTTCTCGATGTTGTATCACCAGGGTGCCGGTAAGGCACGATCCACGGCCCGGTTAGTCGTGACAAAAAGTGGTATCGAGCGATTAGTCCTCGGAAAGTGTCTGAGGCCGTGTCTAGTAGAGTCTTGATTATCGGTGTGTTGTGCACCACATCTATAATGTGAGGCTGCGAGACATTTAGGATTGGTTTCCATTCTTCTCACTCGAGATCGTGCCTTAGGTGTGTTATAAGTTGGACTCCGCCGGACGTATTCGTTTGTACGATTATGCCTCTGCGAAAGGCAGCACAGGCCCCAGATGGGCAAAGCGCGAGAGGAGCTACGAGTTGAACAGGGTTGCAAGCACGAGCACAGTCATTACTCGAGATAGTACTTGACAGCGAGTTTTATGGCGCCGCTAGCCCAGTGAGTTTAGAGCGACAACAGTTACTACGGAGGCCACGATACCTGAGCCTCCAGCTCCACGACTAGGAACCGAGGATATGAGTTCAGGAGATGGCCCAGTTACTAGTAAGGCTGGTGGCTGGGACTGAGGACGGACGAGGCAGGTGGTTCGCTATATCCGATAGTCCGAGACTTGGGATTTCTTGAGTTCTTTGTTAGCGAGTTACATGGATAGAGGCGAGGATGGTCCTCGAGTGTCGTACTAGTTTGGGAGATTGGTATCTTTGCGGCGGCCAGGCCATTTGGTGAGAGTTTGTCCAGGTTAGCGGTAGCACGGATGTAGAGACTCGACGCCGGGATCGGTGGCTGGTTCATCGCCTTATATAGCTAGGCGCCCTGCAGGGCAGGATTATGGTTAGAGCGACAAAGGGAAAGTGAGGCAGTAGTTGCAGAGATATCTTTAGCCCTTAAGAGACTTGTTTATGTTGTTATGGTGGGTACATGTTAGGTGCTATGCGGATAGCATTGTGTTAAGTGTGAATTAGAAAACATGGGCGGTTGAGAAAGGGTAAGTGCAGAAGCGAGGCGATTATGAGCCTTAGGATTTATAACGATTAGGACCTTGGAGTGCGAGCCGTCTTAGGTAAAATATTTTGTTCTTAATTGACCTTTGTCGAGTGCATAGTATCGTGGGGTATAATTGTGTGATAAGTCCACGAGTGGTGTGAATTATAAGAGGGACCTAAGAAGACCGGTGAGTTTCGTGACTTGATTAGTGAGATTGCTCGGATCGGAAACAAGAGTTTGGCGCGGTTATGGGTGGGTTGAGGACCGTTCGCGGGTCAACGTAACCGGAATGTGGTGGGGTCGATTCGAGGTGGTCCCGCCAGTGGTAGAATCACGAGGCGCTAGGCGAGTTTAGGTAACCATCGTGCGGGTTCGTGGATGCGTTCGACCAGAATCGGATCGTGAAGGCGGGGATGGCCTTTGTGAATTGAAACTGAGTGAGATGACCAAGTTTGGAGGTAGTGACTCGAGGTTTTGGAAAGCGGCGATGATTGAAGTGTGGTGCATTATCTTGGAAAGAGTTCAGGTGTTCGACAAGTGTACGATAAGTAAGGAAAGAAGTGAACGTGTGCTAAGAGATGGAAGTGATCATTTTTGTGAAGTGAAGGTGCGAAAGAAGTATCCTTTGGACCAGGAGCGAGAGTTGGTGTTGTTTTTACATCGTCGAGGTGATTCCTCGTTGGCTTGGATTTGAGTTTTGCGCACATATTATATTCTGGCCATTGGTGGCATGATCGGTTTTGTAAGTATAGTAGTGGAGAAATATACCGACGCAAGTATGTTTGGAGACTTAGAAGGAACATTCGGGACGAATGTTTCTAAGGGGTGAAGAATGTTATACCCCGTAGTTCCAGGGTATGTATGCGAGGACGTACGTACGAGAATACGACAGAAATTTTGGAAAGAAAGAAAGATGTGATTTTTCGACGGAAAAGCTTCCGAATTTCGTGAAGGAAAAAGGTTCGTTAATGGGAATTGGATTCCCAGATTTGGTATTCGGACTTCTTGGAATATTTGAGAATTATGGAATTTTATTTCCGGAATTGGCCACGTGGGGCCCACAGGAGAAATTTACGGTTTTGTGGGGCCCACTTTGTTTTCGAGATTTTGGCCATTATGGATATTTTCGGGAGATGAAATATTTTGGACGAGTAGGAGGGCGACACGTGTCACCCCACAGAGTGGCACTTGTGGCCGAAATCGTGTGCCAAGTGGCAAGACAAGTGGCCTTGTCTTGCAAGATATTTTAGTGTGGACAAGTGGCTTGTGGGACCCACACACACTTGTCCCCAATCTCAACCACACACTTGCCTTCATCGTAGCCCTTGGTTGTCCTATTTATGCACTCTTAGTTGATGAAATATTCCACACTTAGACATTTCAAGACTTGAAAAACCCTCCCTCTCCCTTCATTATTGCTCTCGTTTTTTAGCCCTTTTCTTGAGCAAAATTTGTCCAACAATTCTTAAACTCTCAAGTGATCTTCCCTAAGGTGTTAGGAAGATTGTGTACCAAGAGTTGGAAAAGATTTCACACCCCTAGCCTTGAAGGGATGCCTTGGCCGAAAGTTGTCATCTTTGAAACCTAAGTGTTCTTCACTTTTTGGAGTTGGTTCTTGAAGAGAAGTTGGTTAGGAGCTTCTATGGGTTGCTTGTAGCGGATTGGAACGTAAAGATTTGGAGCTAAGACTTGCTTGGAGCGACTTTAAGAACTTGGATATTCTTGGGCTATTTGAGGTAGTGAAACTTAAACCTCTTTGTGAATTGGTTATTATACATATTTTCACGACCCGAACCCGGGCCCGTGACTGGTTGTTACACCCCGTATTTACAGGACATGGTGTAAGAACGTACGTAAGAACTCACAGTGTTAAGATTGGAGACTTGTAAAAATTTCTCGGAATTATGAAATTGTCGGAAAACGTTTTGTTGTGACGAATGGGAGGCGGCGTGTGTCACCCCCTTAGATGATGCCTTGGGCGATTTTGCAAGGGCTAAAGGGTCATTGGACCTTTTTTAGCAAGACAAGTCTTGCAACTTGAAAGCTTGACATGTTTGACTTAGTCAAGGGGACAATTAGTCTTGATTTTTGTTAAGACCTCATCCTAGCCAACCATTTGTGCACACTTGACCTCATGTCCCTATATAATACTAGTAGCAAGACAAGAGTTCCTGCATCATGAACGACGTTCGGGGCGTTCATCGTGCCTTATCCGGGCACCCTAGTGATACAATCATCGAGAAAACCAGCGGAAAATAAAACTTTAAACAAGAAACAAGATATATGAACATAAAGCAGGCCAACCCAGGTTACATACAATAACATAAATAATACAACTCTTTCCAAACGAGCAGTTTAAATCCTTTTTACAAACCACACTTGGCAGTACTACAGACCTCTAAGATTTACAACAACTATGACGTGCATGGACCCGCCATACCCATGAATCTACAAGAACCTACAACTCGGGAACACATGCAAAAGATAAGCCTCCGAGAAAGCGGGCTTCCCAAAATGGCGAGATCCTAAGGCGAGGATCCACGGCCGATGTACCTCACTGCGGCGTGAGCGCGGCCCAGAAGGAGGTCGGCAACAGTACCAAGTATGTGAAAGCGTAAAATCAGTAATGAAATCATACTAGTCTATATAAGCGGGAGACATGTATGATAACCAAACTACGATTCCACAACATAAAGCGATCATGTCGGTCGGGGACTCGCGCCTCGTCATCACTCAAATATAACTATGGGTCTCACGCCCACAACATCAATCATGTTCGCGTCATGGCGCGCGTGCCCGGAATTGCGCCGGTGTAGACATGTAAATGATGCAACAATAATACCGATGCCCGGCCGCGTGCCCGGAATTCTACCTCGTGTAGACCGTCCGTGTGGCGTCAACAGATAATATCTTTGGGTGATCAACCTGCGTAGCCACGTGCCGAATTCTACCTCGGTGTAGACATGTCCATGTAACCTGATAACAATATATCGGGTAATCAACCCGACCGCGACCGCATGCCCGGAATTCTACCTCGGTGTAGACATGTCCGTGTGACATCATCAACAAGCGATAATCAAAATGGAAACATACGTGGAATTCTCCGTCACTGCCGGCCGTCGAAGTAAGTTCTCAACAAGTCGGCCAGGCCTCTATCGAGAGCGGTAATACGAAATACCACACTTGCATAACAAAGGCTATCATCACAAGCATAGGCAAGTTTCACAACAACAAGCATAGGCAAGTTTCACAATGACTCAAGTACTTTCATTTTATGCCAAGTCGGGTTTTAACCCCAGTACTACACGTTAAGTTCGTTTAAAGAGATCCATTACTTTTATAAAAGTCACCCGATACGTATTATTAGAATGACCAACCACCTTCCTATTCAAAATCAAGTAACAACATTCTTTTCCTAAGTTCCGGTTGCCTAGTTTGATTACTGAAGCCTCATTTTCAAATGGTTTCATAGTTCCCAAACTTAATCACTTGATTCCTTTTTAGAACAATTGAGTAACATATGTCATATATGTGAGTAGTTTATTCTTGTTTATAACGATCTTATTACAATGACCATGATCTAGAAAATGTAATATCATTTTGTCGTCTTAGCTTTATGCGGATGGAGGTTTCTACGGTTTTAATACAACACATCATTATTCAATACATTTTTCTTTATTAACATTTGCGATGGTGCAGTCGATACACGTTACGATTTAGAAATCGGTAAAACATTATCCCTTTAAAAACCAAGTACTCATTACTCGCGAATGAGGTTTCACGCAACATCCACATTAAAACAAATAAGTTAAGTCTCTTATCTTATAAGATCAAGTCTCTTAACTTCTAACATCAAGAAACCATTTTCACTACATAAGGTCGTTATAACTAACTTCCACGTAAAGCTATTATAACACCCTATGTTTTAAACCAAACCAAATCACTTAGCACGTATGCGTCTACCGTACTACATAGTTCCTGACAATCATGCTAGAAAAGATAGGAAGAGGTTCACATACCTCGCGACGATTTATCGACAATAAGCAAAATGCTCCAAGTACTACAACGCGCTGGCCCTTTCCACTCTCGAGTAGAATACGCTACTCTTAGTACTTTCACTATAAAGGTCACAAACGTCTATTAACTCCAAAACACAAGTTTCTATCTTTCTATAGAAAATTCTATAGATTTTCCTCCCACATGGCAGCGTAAATCTCCTCCTCTATCAGTGCTGCAAGCCAACCGGGGCTTACACGCCTAACCGGCGTGTACAATTCTACTCGATAATACTACCTGAAGTCTCTTCTTGTCTGATCATGTAAATCTGATTCGATTCGATTCTTGAGCTTAAGTCAAAAGACATTGCGAATACTAAGTAGTTCCATATATAGTATACTTGACTATATATTCTAACAAACATGTAATTTCCAATTACAATAGAGGACAAGATAATTACCTCGATAAGCCCAAAATTATCCAAGTTATAATGTCGATCCGAGCGAGGTTTAGCTCCTACTCGTGCGCTCCAAACAACCCTTAGAAGTTCTAACCAACACTCAAATACTTGACCAACAATGAAGATTTCCTTAGGGTTTCGGTTTGAGACTAAAAGGACAAAAGGTAGTATTTCCGGCTCTACGTAGAGGTAACTTTTGGAATACAACAAGGTAAAGGCTAAGGTATTTTGGGCATTATAACAATACTAGGAGAAGTATTTCAATACCACGAGGAGGGGTATTATCACGAAAACAACTAGGCTGGGGTACCCAGCCAAGGCACCACAAAGGGAGGAGGAGAACCCTCGGCAAAGGCCACACGAAGGGGAGGGGAGGCTCTCGCTAAGAGCTCGCAAAGGGAGGAGAGGGTTTCAAGACTTGGAAGTTTTGGAATGGATGAAGTCTTCACACTTAGGGGGTATTTATAGCAAAACCAAAGGCCAACCAAGGGCGAAGATCCTTCCAAGTGTAAGGCAAGTGTAAGGCCAAGATCAAGCCAAGTGCACCCTAACCCTACTCCACAAAACATGCCCAAAACATTGCACAAAACATTGCACAAAATAATGCCACAACAAGGCACCGATCGGCCAAGGCCAGGCCGACTAGCGTCGGCAGGGTGACAAGTGTCACCCTCTTGTTGGCAAAATGTTCCGCTCGGAAAAATCCGCAAAATACAAAACGACATAGCGGAATTTTCCTTACGCATGATTCTGAAAGCGTTTAGTCGAAAGCACTCTAGCAGGGTGTTGTGCACAAAGGTAACCGGCCAAGCCACTAGGCGGGGTGAAAGCGTGTCACCCTCCTATTGGCCCTCATAAAGCGTCTTCGAAAAATATCCACAATGGCCAAAATCTCGAAACAAAGTGGGCCCACAAAGCGTAAATTTCTCGTGGGCCCACGTGACCATTTCAGAAAATAAAATCTCAAAATTCTAATATAATCTATGAAGTCCGAATACCAAATCGGGAATCCAATTCCCATTAACGAACCTTTTCTTCACAAATAACAGGAAACTTTTCCGTCGAAAACTCACATCTTTCTTTCTTTTCAAAATTTACATCGTACTCTATGCGTCGTCCTCACATATATACCCTGACTACGGTATAACATTCTCCTCTTCCGAAACATTCGTCCGAATGTTCCTTCTCAAATCGGATAACGATAAAGTTCCTCTAACAAGTTGCCGACGGGCTTACAACGCGAACTAACACGTCCTCTTCTTTCCTTACTGCCGTGCCCTCTCGAACACTTGAACTCTCCCGATGCGTACCATACTTCATCATTACTTAGTTCGAAAATCTGCGAGTCACTACCTCCAAACTTGGTCATCTTACTAACCTCGAAAACTTCCTTAAGGCCATTCCGGCCTTTCTGAACGCTTACAGTCGAGCGCGTCCACGAACTCATACGATGGTCACACAAACTTGGGCCTAGCATCCTCGTGACCCTACCACTGGCGGGACCACCAGAACTGACCCCACCCCAAACCGGGTTCTGGTTGACCGCAAATGGTCCTCAACCCGACTCCCAACGCGCTTAAACTCTTGTTCCCGATCCTAACAATCTTACTAATTCACATCATGAAAGCTACCACTTCCATCTCAAACTACCCACGGACTTATCACACAAATAAATCCCACGTATACCACTACTCGATAAGGGTCAAACATAAAATAAATCTTTAACTCAAGGCGACCTTACCCACAGGTCTCGGTCGTGACATAGTCTAAGGTTCACACTTACCATGCCCCATCGTATCCTCCCAACTAAGCATGTTTTCTAACTCACAATTAACACAACGCTATTCGTGACATAGCACATAATAATGAGACCATCATAACAAGCATACCAAAACTCTAGAGGTTAAGGATATACTGAAGCTCCGTTCCACTCTAATCCTAGGCACGCCTGCATAATCGTAGAAGGCGATGAACCGACCATCGATCCGTAAAGGTGATGCGTAACATCCGTCTTGCCCTTGGTCGGACAGTTCCTGCAAAATGGCCTGCTGGCCGCAAAAATAACAAGCTCCCTGGCACCACGACACTTCAAATCACGGTCTACCACATCGACCACAGGAGGTAGGGTTGGCCGCGTCAGCCAACACTTACTTCCACGAAGCTGAACCCTTGGAGCCACGACTGCTCCCAATACTCGGAAGGTTGTGGAGGACCACTCTGCCTTGCAGAGGTACAAAACTAGTATCTTCGAGGCGGTCCGCCTCGAAAGTCACCAAGGACCACTGTTGTTACGGCCTCTTCTGGCGATCTTGGTCATTCCGTCGACCTCTCCGTGCCTCGCATCGGTCGTGAGCTCGCATGCGGGCAATGTCCATGCGGTGAAGAGCTACTCTGAACATGCCTCGACATGTAATCATCGAGCCTGTAACATATCGGTGCACTCGATCCTCCATACTAGCTACCCCAACGGGGCGTCTGGGCGATGAGTCGAACTCCGCATTGTACTCCGAACGTGCGCGCTCTGTCTAAGCATCAAAAATCTGTCGGCGTGCCTCCGCAAATGCGGAGGCAAGTGCGTGAGAAAGCCCCGAAAACTCATCCCATCTGCTTGGAGTGCATGCTCTCCCCGGGAAAGCTCCAATGAATCAAACCAATCGAATGCGGTATCACGCAGCCGATCACGAACCAAAGGTCCTGCACTCGGTCTCTGAAGCCTTGATCACCCGCGTGATCCGTAGCTGGGATGAACTCCTGCGGATCATCCTCGAGCCTCGACCCGTAAAACTCTGGCGGGCTCTGACTCAGAAAGTCCCGCAGCCTCAAACTATCTGCTCGAGGGTGAACCACTGGTGCTCCCGGAAGCTGCTGCGTCGGCTATCCTCATATCTGCGCGACCACGGCGGCAAGAATGGGCCATCTCGCGTAACCCGTCTCCTGCCCATTTGGCGTGGGGTGGAGGCTCAGTGCTGCGGTCTCGGCGGCCATTCTTTGCGACTCTAACCTCTTTGAAATTTGGCGGCGTCACAAAACCCGCCGTCAAGCCTGACAACCTCAGTCTTGCGGGCTGCGCCTGCGTCACTCCTCTGTATCTCACTAGCGGTTCCTCTCGGTGTCTTGCCGCTTGGGGCTCTGTTTGCCTTGCGCGGAGGCATAGCGGTAAAAGCGAGACCACGTCGGAGGGTCCGACTTACAACATGGCTCTAAGGCGCGATCTCGAATGAGAAGAATGAAACCAATCCTAAATGTCCTGCGACCTCCACGATTATAGAGGTGGTGCAACACATCGATAATCAAGACTACTAGACACGGTCTGTAGACACTTTCAGAGATAACGGCTCACGATACCACTTTTGTAACGACCCGTTCGGGGCAGATTCTGGTGCCTTATCCGGGCACCCTGGTGATACAATCATCGAGAAAACCGGCGGAAAATAAAACTTTAAACAAGAAACAAGATATATGAACATAAAAGCAGGCCAACCCAAGTTTACGCTTCCGATAACATAAATAATACAACTCTTTCAAAAGCGAGCAGTTTAAATCCTTTTTTTACAAACCACACTTGCCAGCGATTACTGGACCTCTAAGATTTACAACAACTATGGCGGGACGGGGCCATACTACCACAGAATGTACAAGAACTACAACTCGAGGAACACATGCAAAAGATAAGCCTCGAGAAAGCGGGGCTTCCCCTAAGCTTGTTGAGATCCTGAGCGAGGATCCACGACCGATGTACCTCCTGCTGCATGAGCGCGGCCAGAAAGAGTCGATCTGCGGTACCAAGTATGTGAAACTGTAAAATACTGTAAATGAAATCATACTAGTCTATATAAAGCAGGAGACATGTATGATAATGTAACGCCCCGAACCCGGGCCCGTTACTGGTGCCTTACCCCGGGCACCCTAGTGATACAACATCAGAGAAAACCAGCGGAAAATAAAACACGAGTCATGAAACAAGAGATATAATAAATAAACAGGCCAAGCGATTGCCTTCGGTGTATATACATAAAACGACAGTTATCCTTTTTACAAACCACTGTAGCGATGCTCACGGACCTCTAAGATTTATACAACAACTATGACGGGGGACGGGGCCCGTACCACGAATGTACAAGAACCTACAACTCGGGAACAGCATACCAAAGATAAGCCTCGGCAGCGGAGCTTCCAAATGGCGCATTGATCCTAGGCGGATCGACGGCGATGTACTTACTGCGGCGTATGAACGCGGCCCCGAGAGTCGATCTGGCATTACGAGTATGTGAAGCGCAAATCACGTAAATGAAATCATACTAGTCATATAAAGCGGGAGACATGTATGATAACCAACTCTGATTCGCGACAACATAGCCGGTCAGTCGGGGACTACGCGCCTCAAAGTCACCACTCAATATAACTATGGGTCTCGCCGCCCGCATCCATCATGTTCGCATCATGGCGCGTGCCCGAATCTGGCATCGGTGTGCATGTCCATGATGCAACAATAATACAGCCGCGTGGCCCGTACGGAATCTGGCATCGGTGTAGACATGCCCGTGTAACCTCAACAACAATATACTAGGTAGTCGACCTGCGCGTGGCCACGTGCCGGAATACAACGTCGGTGTAGACACGTCCATGGAGCGAAATAACCATATATCGGATGTCAACGACGCAGCCACGCCGAGAATCTTGCGTCGGTGTAGACATGTCCGTATGACATCAATAATAAGATAATCAAAATGGAAACATACGTGGAATTCTCCATCACTGCCCGGCCGCGTCAGTAAGTTCTCGACAAGTCAGCCAGGCCTCTATCGAGAGACGGCGGTAATACTGCAGCACTTGACAAAGGCTATGCATCAAGCATAGGCGAGTTTCACAACAACAAGCATAGGCAAGTTTCACAACAACAAGCATAGGGCAGTTTCACATGACTCGAAGGTACTTTCGTTTTATGCCAAAGTCGGGTTTTTAACAAAGTTCTTCATACGCTAAGTCTTTTAAAGAGATCCATTACTTTTATAAAAGTCACCGATATACGTAGTATTAGAATGACCAACCCACATTCCCTTTCAAAATCAAGTAACAACATTCTTTTCCTAAGTTCGGTTGCACAGTTTGATTACTCGAGTTTCATTTTCAAATGGTTTCATAGTTCATAAACTTAATCACAGTTCTTTTTAGAAACGGTTGAGTAATATATGTCTTACGTGAGTAGGTTATTCTTGTTTACAACATTCTTATTAAATGACCATGATCTAGAAAATGTAATATCATTTTTGTCTGTCTTAGTTTATCACGGATGGAGTTTCTTACTGTTTTAATACGATACATCATTATTCAATACATTTTCCTTTATTATTTGCGGTGGTGCCTGATACGTTCGATTTAGAAATCGGTAAAACATAAAACCAAGTACTCATTACTCACGAATGAGGTTTCACACAAACATCACGTTAACCTGAATAAGTTAAGTCTCTTATCTTATAAGATCAGTCTCTTAACTTAACGTGATAAACCATTCTTAAGCGGTTATACCTAACTTCCGTAAAAGCTAGTATAACTCTTAAGTTTCAAAACACAATACTACACTTCTTTCAAAACTATTTATAAACCTTTTGAAATACATTAAGTTTCCTTATTATGACAAGCCGTTATAATTCACATCCACTTTTAAAAACCACAAAGTATTTTAAACACGTATTCACCGTCTGCGTGATTACACACATATCATCTTTAGAAGAGATAGGAAGAGGTTCGCATACCTCGCGGCGATTTATGACGACAACAAAAAGCTCCAAGCATCGGCTACTCGCGAAGCGAAGTAAATCGCGCCACGCGTGGTACTTGACCTATAAGGCCTGGCGCCTGTTATCATCTAGACCCTGGCGTAGAATATTCTCTGAAAATTGACATCTCACACCGGCGTAAATCTCCTTCTCTATCGAGGCGGCTACGAAGCCAACGGGGAGTTTTACCGCGCCTAGGGCGTGTACAATTCTCTACATGATAATACACAAGTCTCGCATGTCTGATCCTATGTAATTACTGATTCGATTCGATTCTTAATTCTTGAGGCTTAAGTCAAAGACATTGCCACGATTACTAAGTATAGTTCTATATATAGTATACCTCGTATATATTCTTACAATATGTAATTTCCGATTACAATAGAAGGGCCAGTAGTGTTTACCTGCGATAAGCCCATAATTATCAAGTTAAATGTCGATCCTTAGCAGCGTTTAGCTCGACTCGGGTGCTCCTTTGCTCGAACAACCATAGAAGTTCTAACCAACTTCATCTTCAACTTGATCAGTAGAAGATTTTCTTAGGGTTTGGTTTGAGACTAAAGGGACAAAGGTAGTATTCCAGGACTCTATTATAGAGTAACTTTGGAATACTACAAGGTAAAGGCTAAGGTATTTTGGGCATTATAACAATACTTGGAGGAGTATTTCCAATACCACAAGGGGATGTATTATACAACAACTAGGCTAGGGAGGGGTACCTGCAATTAGACCTCATGTGGGGAGGGAGACCTCTGCCAAGCTCCACAAGGGGAGGGCTTGGGCGAATTCCAGGCCTGAGAGAGATTTCAAGACTTGGAAATGATTTTGGATGAAGAAAGTTCATCAACTAAGGGTTTATATAGCAAACCCAAAGGCGACCCGATGGCCAAGATTTAGTAAGTGCAAGGCAAGTGTAAGGCCAAGATCAAGCCAAGTGCACCCGAAACACTCCTGAAAACACTTTCACAAAACAAGCCTGAAAACTAGGCACAAAAGGGAGCGATCGGCGAGAGGCCAAAGGCCTCTTGGGCGCGATAAATCGACCTTCCATTTGCTTCCCGATGTGAGGTGACACATGTCACCCTCGCGTTGATCCAAAATGTTTAAGTCTCTCGGAAAAATCCGCAAAAAATAAAAATGACATAATGGAAATTCCCTACGAAAGTGGAAGCGATTTAGTGAAAAAGCGACTCACAATGACGCGCTTGTGCCCCGAATCGAATCGATGCCTTAAGGCTCGAATTTACGTCGTGCGTCCATGCGTACATACTCTGAAAATGCAGAGGGTATAACATTCTTTGGCAGAAACATTGCGTCGAATGTTTCCTGGAATCTCAAAGCAAGCGGTACGATCATAGTCTTTGGCTTCTATACTTACGAAAGCGATCATGCCACGCGCGGCCTTGTAAAACCTGCGTTCACTTCTCCGCTTTCGTAGTACTCGTCGAACGCTTTCGAACTTCGTTGCGGTATCAGTCACATACGTCATCCTTGATGTTCGACCGCTTGGGTCCCTGCCTCGAGCTTGGTGCGTCTCGTAACCTCGATTTCCCACTGAGGCCGTTCCGGCCGCACGAACAGATCCCGATCGGCGTATCTATGAACTCATCGATGGTCATCTAAACTTGGGCCTAGCACCCTCGTGACCACTGCCACACTGGCGGGACCACCCGAGCTGACCGCCATAAAGCCGGCAGAACCGGCGGGTTGACCCTCAGCGTAGCTGACCAGCCCAGCACAGCGTCGGCGCTCTTGTCCCCGATCAGGAACAATCTTACCTCTGGTCATGGCTACCACTTCCATTCACGTACCCGGGGGTGATCACGAACATATCCCACGTGCGTACCTCTGGCACTCGATAAGGTCAAACATAAAATAGATCTTTTACTCGGGGGCGACCTTGCAAATGAGTCTCAGTCGTGACCGATCACAGGGTTAAATACTTGCCATGACCCCATCGCTTGGCCTCCCCTGACTAACCATGTTTTCTTCGCTTGGTAACCTGGCGCTATTATTGCGCCATGCGTAACTAATGAAATCGTCCATATCAGCGTACAAAACTCTAGGGTTGAGAGGATATGCCGCCACGAGCTCACAGCTCCGATTCTAATCCTTAGGCACTGCCTGCTGGTGTATCGCATGTCAGAAGGTGATGAACGATATGCGATCTACGAAGGTGAGTCGTGCTTTGCTGAACCTCTCTTTATAAGCCACGGTCTCTCTTCTGCACATGGCCTGCAATGGCGCGGAATAACAAGCTCCGCCCGGTACTCGACCAACTCCCAGAAATGCGGTGCACGCATCGACCACGCTTTAGCGAGTAGAAATTGTGCGCATCAGCGGCTTTTCTCACTCCAGCATCCTTGAAACACAGGGCCACGACGCTGCTCTTCGAACTATCCCGAGGTCCGAAGGTGCGGAGGACCAGCTCTGTAATGGCGGAGTGCAAAACTAGTATCTTTCTTGAGCGGTCAGCCTCGAAAATTACCGCCAAAATATCAGGCGATCTTGGCATAACCTGCTGGCGATCCGCCGTCGATCTGCGCTCTACTTTTAATTACATGAAGGCACATGTCTGGGCAATGTCGTCATTACCCATTTGAAGAAGCTCCACCAGCGCAAACTCTACGCTTCGTGTCATTGAGCCACAGTAACATATGATTTTCGATCCTCATCACCCAGCTACTAATGCGGAACATCTCAGACGATAGGTGAAGCTCCCGCATTTAGTACTCCAGGCTATCGCGCATTACGCCTCAGCATCAAAAATCTGTCGGCCCGAGCCCTCGCCGTGCTGACAGGCGAAATGCCGGGAAGGCCCGAAAGCTCGCTCATGAGCGAGTTGGAAGTGCATGCTCTCCCGGGCTCCACGAAGTCAAACCCAATCGGCTGCGGTGTCCACCCGCGGCCGATGCGAAGCAAATATCGCAGAGACTCGGTCTACGAAGCCTTGATCACCCGCGCGTGAATCCTCTGCCGCGGCGGATGAACTCCTTAGCGGGATCATCCCACTCCGGCCTCGGCCCAGACCGTAAAACTGAGCAGAGTCTGACTAAGGAAATCCAGTAGCCTCAGGCCCCATGCCATGCCAGGTGCTTCTGGTCTTCTTTGGGCCCCAGGCTAACTGCGTCCAGGCCTGTATCCTCATGTCACGGCCTGACCTGTGGACCCAATAAGCTGGGCCCATCTCGCTTGTGACCCGTCTCCGCTCGGTATTTGTGGGGCTGGAGGCTCAGGTGCTTGTAGTCGTGACGACTGCTGCGACTCTAAGCTTCTAGCTGGTCTTTGGCGGCGTCGCCAAAACTCGCCAGTCGACTCTGCAGTCTTGGCCAGGGCTGCGCCTC